>CADEPD010016272.1:0-15664 GCA_902829195.1 Fraxinus dipetala | reverse complement strand
TTTCTTGATGCCGGAAAAGGCAGCCACGTCACCGGCATGACCGAGCTTAAGAAATATTTTCAACGCTTTGGGTACCTCTCCATCCCGGAAAATAATTTCACCGATTTATTCGATCAAGAGTTTGAGTCGGCTCTGTTCGTGTTCCAGAAAAAGCTCGGGTTATCCACCACCGGAAAACTGGACCACGATACTATGAAAGTGATCATGTCGCCAAGGTGTGGAGTTTCCGACACAACAAAAGCCCACAGTTTACATGTAACGAAGCACTACGCCTATTTTTACGGAGAGCCGAGGTGGAGCAAATCATCGCCGATGATATTATCCTACGCTTTCTCTCCGTCCAACATCATCGACTATATAAGCTTATTCGATATCAAAACAGTTTTTCGACGCGCCTTTTCAAGGTGGTCGTCAGTGATTCCGGTCAACTTCACCGAGGTCGAGGATTACTCCTCGGCCGATATCAAAATAGGGTTTTACAAAGGCGATCATGGGGATGGGGAGTCGTTTGACGGGGTGTTGGGGGTTCTTGCACACGCGTTTTCGCCGGAAAATGGGAGGTTCCACCTCGACGCCTCCGAGACATGGGCAGTGGACTTCACGGCGGATAAGTCAAAAGTGGCGGTGGATTTAGAATCAGTGGCGACCCATGAGATTGGGCATGTACTTGGGTTGGCTCACTCTTCGGACAAAAATGCGATTTTTTTTAATCGTGCTACATGTACGTAGGGGTGTTGACGAGCCAAGTTGAGCCTTTAGCCGAAGCTTGAAGCTCGGACTTGATTCGAGTAAAAATGGTTTGAACAATTTTTGGCCCATCCAAACCGAGCAAAAGCTCGGCCAAAAAATGAAAGCCGGACCCGAGCTTTCGGCTGGGGCCGAGCCGGACCCGAGCCGAGCTAGCTATTTTTTTTGTGATAAATCTAATTTTTTTTAAGAATTTAAAATTTGTGTAATTTATACGATCGTGAATTTAAAATCTATTTTTAAAATTGTTTTTTAATAAAGCTCGGCTCAGCGGGCCGATGGCCCATGACACGAGCCCACGGGCTCAAGTCGATGTCCCAAAATAGAGCTCGGCCCGAGCCTCAGCCCAGTGGTCCCGAGTCACGAGTCGGCTCGACTCGAACTTTTCCTGGGCCAGCCATGGGCCATTCGAGCCGACGAGCCATTTTGACATCCCTATATGTATGTTGTTTACATCGTATCATGTGACAGTACACTATTTGACAGTTTGAAGGAAAAAATACTTTTTTATCTGCAATTCTTTGAAAACAAATGAATGTCAAAATCAATATAAGGGAATGAATGTGTATTTAACATTATTGTAATTTTTTTGTACACCCAAAAATAGTTAACCGTGCCTTCTGAAATCCAAATAAACGATGCATGTTTAATTGTTTCATAGAAGGCCTACGTTGATTTGGGGAGTACACTGAAAGCATGCTTAGTTACCTGGCAGTGTTTCAATAGGACTTCACCGGACAAATATGAAATACCAATTCATTTAGCCCCTGCTTGGCAGGAATGGAAATTAAATTTTTATTCGATTTTGATAAAAGTTGATGAGATGTATAGTTGAAAAGTTGCGAACCCCATGAAATATATAGTTGGAATCAATTGTTGACATTGCTTTAGATTTTAATTTCCACCAAATAGAGGTTTATAATTTCTTTAGATTCTATCTGCCGGCAATTGCAAGTTGAGATATAGAACATTTGAGGGGATAGTGTGTTAGTAATCAATAATATTTAAATGTACATTCATTTTCTTACATTGATTTTGACATCTCCTTTGTTTTCAAAAAAAAAATTGTGAGTGGAAAAAGTGTTTTTTTAATAAAATATCTAATGGTGTGCTGCCACGTAGCACAATACAAAAAATGATATAAAATATAATGTACATGTAGCGTGATTAGTTAGTAATTTAGGATTATATTCATTTGGTATAGTGTACTTTGTTGCCATGGTGTGTCACATCATAGAGACTAGCCACCACCATAAATCTTGTAAGAAGTGTTTCTTGGATGAGTTGTGCCTTCATAATCCCAAACAAACTCGTGTGTTTATTTGATTCATTGGGAGGCCTAAATTAACTATGGGAGTTCGCTGATAGCACATTTCATTGTCCAGAAGGCGTTTCAATAGTACCTCACCATACATGTACTGTTACATCCCAATTATTTATCAAAGATTCTTGTAGAGAAAGAGAGGTTAACAAGAACGAGTCTATTAGCTAACACGACTACTATGCCGTGTACTTGGTCACATTTAGCCGTTGTTTTAGGAAGACATTGCAACCTTATTTGACGCTTTGAGTTAAATCCTCAAAGCTTATGCTTAGATTGCTATTTCTTCAAGGCTTGTGTATGACTTATCGAGGCATTTGAGGTGAGCGCACCTACTTCTTTTTAACCAGCCTTTATTATGGATCTTTAACACGGATTTTGGTTTATTACGAAGAATATAGTTTTGTACTTTTAAATTTTTTTGAATTATCTCATTGGTTATGTGGATGCTTACCTCTTTACGCACCATTGAGGTGAAAACTCTGATCAATTAAGCTTTTTTAAACTTTGCATTTAACAATAGGTGTTTGAATTATACGATACTAATCGTAAATTTGAATAGCATACAACTTGCTGAATTCCTCTGTCAAGTGACAGTTTCTTGATTCTCATAACCTACTTTTTAAAATTTTAGTAACACGTCATAACTTCATGTTAATTGCTTTACCCTTGGGACATGATCAGCTAATTGAGCTGGGAAAACATTACCAGAGTTCTCCAGGCACTGCAAAATGTAAGAGACCATCATAACGTTAACTGGAATATTGTCGTTGTCTTTAATTCCAGCCTACCATGTAAAAGAATGCCGGAACATGGAATGTGGTGGCCCTACAATGTTCGAAATTTAGTTGAGTTTATTTCAGAGAGTAATGTTATTCATTATCACTGGTATCAAGCACAAGATTATATGGCAACTACATGTTATTAAATAATGAATAATGCTATTTAATTTCAATGGTGCTACAATACCAATCTAGCAGCGTGCTTATACTAAATAATATTATTCTATTTTCAAATGACTTTTTGTGTGATTTGTACTTTCCAAGAATATCTTTTTGAATGGCTTGGTTGATTAGGTCTAGAACTCTACTATGTGTACATAAATATGCAGTCAGAATACACATGACAGTTTTTGATTCGATAATGATAAATAAATAAAAAAAAGCACACCAACCAGATGCTGCCACATCAGCTTCTAGTGAAATTCTGACAACTACGCTTCTGTGCAAGCAGATAAATCCTTAGGTCTATAGGAGATTGTCGGATTTCCATATTTCCCAATTCCATCTACCTCGTAACACACAATTTCCAAACTCTCTACCACGTGAATACTTGGAGTGAATGTTCATCGGGTTGATACATCATTATAGAAAAGGATATTATGAACTACTTATCTTGTGTCTATAGTTTATCCCTACTTAGAGAAGTATATTGTCTACGTTGGCATTCTTGACTATCACTTGGAACTATATTGTTTGAACAGGGTTGCTGGTTCAAAGTCAAATTTAAACTTTGATGATTATAGCAATTCAATATCTAATGACGGTTTTGATCTAATGTCCACGGTGCGTATAGGTTATAATGTTAACAATGGACGTGGCAACATTCGGTTGCCACATATCTGTAATAGTGGTTCATAAAACCTTAATATAAAAATGTTTTAGTAAGCGGCTACAAAGAATCAAATGATTTTTTATTTAATCCAAAAAGAGCTCAAGAATGGAATTTTTTAATTTAAAAATTGCCTTAAATATTTTATTGTCTGATTGCATCAGGAAATTTCTCATCTAATGTATCCATCTTTTTTTGCAAACTTTCGAAATTAGCTATTGCAAATAAGAGGTTTTGATCGTAAAACCAATAAAGAATGCAAACATTCATCAAGAAAAAAAAATCATTAATAAAAAAATTAAATAAGAGAACCATCGATCAACATTCAAGACGAAATCATATGATTTGAGAATTGTAATTTTCTTGGTTTGAATATTGAAAATATTTAGCAAATAAGTAATAATAAAAAAATAGAAAATTCATAAAATCCCAGAACATAAAATTTGAAGAAGAAAATAAACTTAAAAATCATAAAAAATCTCCCAAGAAACCTGAATGTGAAATTCAATTAATAAAATGTGTTCACTAATAAAAACTCAAACCACTTTAAAATGTATTTATAAACTATTTAAATTATAAACAGATAAAATTGAGTTGTGGATACGTGAATAGCATTTGTGGGTCCCCCAAAATATTTGGATGAAAAGTGGTTTGAATGTTTATAAATATGGTAATTAGCACCAAACGTTCTCATTGTTTGCACCCGTTGCGCAAATCACACCTATTGTTTCAAACTTGGCATTTACACCTCTAAAATTGATCGTTTTCCATCTCATTCCGTCAATTTCTTCCATCAAATATGGATAATCGACGCAAAATGTCTCTATCGTGTGCTTTCATTGTACAATCGTTTCAATCTTAAAAGAGTCTCACATAAAACAATTTAAAATATTCCAACAAAGAAAAGTATTTAGTTCACTGATAAAATGCAGAAAATTTATTTTGACGTAATTAGTAAATCTTATTCGTAAAAGTCAATCTCATTAATGAAGGGATTTGTTCGCAGATAAAAATGCAGAAAAGAATAATATAAAATGCAGAAAAGAAAACACTAATATAGTAACAAGAAATGGTAAAATGGAAATTGGCCACCATATTTTAACCTCTACGGATTTGAAGGGAAAAAAATGAAGGGGTTCAAGAAAAAAAGATGAATAATGTTATTTATTATTATGATGTTCGAAAATAGTTATGTGATAATTCATGTAGAATAATGAGATTGTATAATTCAATTTTTATGAGAAAGTGGGGGAGAAAAGAGAGAGAAATGTGAAATATAATTGATTGTCATATTATCGATATTCCATCATCATCATGATAAACAACATTACTCAAAAAAGATGGACCGTGGAATTTCATTTTTATATTAAGATTGCATTTTTAGTATAAAACCTTTAATGCTCGTAGACATTTAATATTAGTAGAGTAATCGAAACCAGTCCAATTTGCTGTTGGAAAATTAATTTTTGTATTGGAAAAATAGTTATACCCTTAGGGGTTGTAGACTCAATCGAGTATAAACAAATTATAAACAGGAGGCGAACAATATGTTATATAATTGAAATAATTTACGTAATTTTTTAAATAAGAAAACAAATTAGACAAAAAAGTTGAAAAATGAAAAAAAATTATTTTAATAAATAATAGATATATTGCAAGCGAATATAAACGAGATCATTAAGCTTCGAATTCCAATCTATTTCTCTTTATATTATGTATATGTGCTACCACTTTCTTCGTAATCATTCGAATTAATTGTTAGAAAACATACACATGTCGACACAGTCTTGCATAATCAAATTACAATATCATTTTTTTTTTTCTTGGAGTCTCATTGACTCCATATTTACAACCGCATATGACTAAAAAAAACCTACCTATGGTTTTTAAAATCGCATCAAACGGACAAATGTAGGTCATGTAGATCAGTGTAGACCTGTTCATGCAAGGTAACATAATACACTAACAAACTATATTAAACATACTGTCAAGTACCTTGTCAAAGCAAATCATATTTATAAATTTACACGAGTATCCATCTACGCATATTGTCAACTTCTTAGTAGGTTGGTGAAGATGTGATACATTGTTATAGGGTATTTCCATTTGCACAGAAAACAAGCTTATGTAAAATTGTCAGAACATTCACATGGGAGTGGGCCCCATGTGAGTAAAGTATAATTATTCTTGTTGTACATAATTTTTTACCTAATTGGTTATCGAATTGACAAGTGGCGGTCCCCTATTGGGGAGCGCCTGTTTATGTACTTGTAGCATGATTGAGTAAAATATTGAAAAAAAAAAAACCCCCCTGCTGTGAGTGTTTGTATCTGATCTTTATGTTGTGTTCTGTACACACAGCACGCGTGTAAGTTACAACCAAATAATAGATATGTCACATTTTCAATTTGAAACAACGCTGATATTTATTGTCTTGTTGGCGCAAAATTCCATATCCTTTGAACCTATTGCGAAATATCCTCTATCTTTTCTGAGGTACGAACCATCCCATGTTGCCCAAGGCATTAAAAATAGTAAAAATGGTCATAATTAAAAAGGAATAATTGTAGATGCGGTTTCAAGCATTTTACTTTTTCTTTTTTTTGCAAATTATACTCAAACATTTTATTTGTACCACAGTCAATCCCTAAAACTTTAAAACTCTAAGGTGCGTTTGTTTGTTGTTTTCAATCTTGCAAAATATTGAAAACATGTTTGGTATGATATTTTTGAACATGCATTTTCAAAGATAAGGATAAACTTGAGACATGAAACTCAAAATGCATTCTTGATGGTTTTGGTTTGAGTGTTTTTAGTAAAAATCCCGAAAAAGTTCAAATCATAGAAAAAAAGTTTAAATAGAATTTTAAAATATAAAATTTTAATAAATAAAATTTAAAATATGACGGTGTGTTGTGGTGTATGTGGTGGTGATGTGTTGCAAGTGATGGTTGATCTGTGTGTGGTGTGGTGGTGTGGTGGTGTGTTGATTGCAACTATGGTGGTTGTGAGTTGGCAAACTGACAGCAATGCTTTGGTGTTTTTGGGTGATGTCGATGGTGCTGGGAGTAGTGGTAAGGTGACCAATAAAATCAATAATTTATTACCGACAAATAATATGTGACATGAAAAATGTGCATTTTGTGACTAAATTTGTAATTGTACCTATAATTTGTGTTTTTGTGATCAATTGATTTTAATTTATAATCGATAAATAATTCATGACTAATAAAAAACATATAATATGCGATTAAATTTATAATTGTCACCTATTGTGACTCTATGACATGTTTAATTAAATCATAAGTCACAAAATTTTATTAGATGTCACAAGTGATTACCTAATTTTTTATTTTCTTAAAAAAATCATGATTGTAGAAAGAGAGAAAATATGAGGTGTAAGAGAGCGAAAGAGAAGTGTGATGTGCAAAAGAAAGAAAGTGGGAGGTGAGATAAATAAATATTAAGAGCCTGATTGAGCCTTGATTTTTCAACAAAATGTATTTTGAAATAGTTTTGATAGAAAATACGTAGTTAAAAAATAAGGATAAACTTAGAATTTGCGTGTAATATTATTTTATTTTAAAATTTATTGTTGAAAATAAAAAAGAAAAAAATATATTTTGAAAATAATGAGGGATTAAACAAGGGCTAAAAATATATATGTTAGAGAGAAAAATGTGAGGTAAGAGACAGAAAATGAAAGTGTGTAATAGATTTTTGAATGAGTTACGAAATATTTATTGTATAGAAGTATCTCCAAGAAACTCTTTATTTTTAAAGAGCACATTCTTTCATTTGGAGAGTTAAAATTTTGAAGTACTCCAATAAGCTCTTTATATTTAACACTTAATTTTACCACTCCAAAAAAATATTTATTATTTTTCTTTATCTTTTATTTTAACTAATTTTTCTATAGATTATTTTATTATTTTCCTACATTGAAAACTGAAACACTTTAAATGTATTTAATTATAGAGAGTGAGTTCAAACCCACTCTTTAAATTAAAATCTCTTGGAGCATGATTTTAAACGTCGATTCTTTAAAATAGAAGTATCTCATGTTTAAAGAGTTTTTTGAAGATGCTCCAACTTTCTAAATTTATAGATGCTCTCCAAATGATAGAATATACTCTTTAAAAATAGATAGTCTGTTGGAGATGCTCTTACAGTAAGACACTATGATATGTTTTATATTTAATAGTTCTTTTCTTGTATATAATGTCGATCATTACATTTCAGTTCAACATACTAAGCATGTTAATGGTATGCAATAATTGTCTTACAATAACCTCCTTTCGCATCTATGAATCCTGTCGACCTTCTCTTCGCTCTCTACAGTCAATCAATCAATCATATAATAAAATCTGAATCTATAATTATCAATTCCTATGCATTTTCTGCACGTCATAACACAAAAAATCAAATGGATGTAGTGTTCTCTTAATTGCCAATAGACAGTAACCAGTATTTGTGCAGCGATCACTCAAGCACAAACTATACCTTTAACTGCACACGACAAACTCGATTGAGAAACCTCTTCGAAGGTTCAGTTACCTCGATACTCAAAATCGACTGGAATCTTTGCTTCAAATTCAGTAATAATTCATGTCCAGACACAAATAAAAAGTGTGACTAGTTGCAGTCCAACCCACATTCTTCCAGTACAGGCTCATCCGACTTGGCCAAGAATGGATCTATTCTAACCCACATAAGGGAGAGTATCGAAGCAAGTAGTATTGACCAGACAATGATGATTGTAGGTGCCCGGCTCTGGTGTCCGAGTAGACCCTTGAGGAAAGGATACAAATGTGCTATAACCCAGAAGGCAAAAAAGAGTTTACCCACCAAAGGTCCCCAAGACTGGTATCCATTGTTAATTGCATTTGAAATTCCAGCAATTACTCCAATCAGGTTTAGTATCAGAAGTGTAGTTGGAGGAATGAGCAATGTCGTCCACCTGAATGCGTACAAGTCCGAGAACTCTTCATCGTCTCCTGCTTTTGAAGTTACGGTGAAGTTCGTGTCCACACCAGCTAGTACTTTCAAGAGTCCCCGAAAGACTGCAAAAAGATGTGCTGAAACACCTCCGATGACCCAAAACTGCTCGTTTCTCCACCAATCCTCGATGCCAACACCACTCCATCTCATTTCCAAGATACTAGTCGAAAATATACAGATAAAGAGGGACAAAAACCACAAACTAGCAGAATTGCTAAGCTGCAAAAGCAAATAATTCAAATCGATGTCACGTATACAAAATACGAATTTTGTTCAACGGGAAGAGTTTACCTCAGGAATTATAAAGTGTCCCGTTAATAAGCATACAGCAGGCAAGGTGCAGTAAGCCACCAGAGGAATTGATGTCAATGGATATATTGTTGCGTTAATGTAGGACAAACGCTCCAACCATTTCAAACCTCCTCCATACCCGTACCAGAGCGGGCAATGCCTGCTTAGAAAAATTTCAACAGAACCAAGGGCCCAACGAAGTACTTGATTCAGTCGGTCTGATAGATTTATTGGTGCAGAACCTTTGAACGCTGGCCTTGAGGGAACACAATATATAGATCGCCATCCATGGCAGTGCATTTTAAAACCAGTTAAAATGTCTTCTGTAACAGAACCATAGATCCACCCAACCTGGATACAGTGAACAGATAAACAACAACAGTTTGCGGAATGAATGGCAAAAAGGACTGTTATTGCATTAATTCAAGGATGAATTAAGGCAATGATCCACCTTGTATAGTCTTATATGACTAGAGCATACCAAACTTTTTCCGTACATATCCACCACTTTGGTTTATGATGTAAAGTTGACACTAAACGTTAATTTTTATAAAAAATTACGAAGTTCTTCAAGATGAAATGTAAGAACATTAAGATTCTGCAATGCAAATATAAAATAAGAAAGCAAAAGAATTAGTAATGCTACCTCTTTTCCCCAGTCTGTCTTGTCTTCATATCCACAGCTAATCACATGAATGGCTTCCTTCAACAAAGAGGCAGGGCTAGCATTTTTAAGGATTCCACCATCTTCAATTAGTGTTGAGGCAACAAAAGCAGAAGATTGACCGAATTTGTTCTTTAGTTTTTTCTCAGGAAGCATAGGTGTTTTCTCACTCTCGGTTACTGCAAAATAACGATGAGATAAATCGATATTATTGATAAATTATGTTACAGAAACAAAGTCAATATTCTTGATAATTCTAATCATTTTGAATACACAAGCATTAAAAGTACTCAAGCTTAAGATTTACTACAAGTATAAAATGCAAAAATTACATACAGCAGATAATTTTCTGTCCACAATTGCCCATTAAACTAGTAAACTCGACAGATATCAATTGAGCAATGTTCCAAAAAGTGAGTTTTCACCCTTTAGTTGTCTCATGGATTATTATCAATTTTTAGTGGGGTTCGTGTTACTATAAGGCTTCATGAACTTCTTTACAACCTCGCCTTCCGTTTAAATCAGGTCCACCTCTATGAAGTATGGGTTTAATCCTCAACACCTCAGATCCACTGGGGCTCTCTAGGATCTCCATTGAACGTGGTAACAACTTCTTAGCCGTACAGGTGCTAATCTATGGCATTGTTTCAATATATTGCTTCAACTGTTCGATTTTTTTTAATTTTTTTATGCTACACGAGAAAAATATATAAAAACTGGTCATATTGGCAAGTAGATCACCTGCTGAGATGTTCGCCATTTGATCAGGTTAAATACGATTTCTCGTTTTCAGTCATTACAAATTTCTTTCTTTTCAAGTCAAAGAAGTCCTCATATTTCTCTTCCTCTAATCTCCATAAGGTGTTGGTTAATATTACAATATAATCTAATGTGTGACGTAGTTTATAGTAATAAGAAGCAAATATTTGATATGCTTCCAGTTACTGAATGATCCTGCTGAAGCAAATAAGAAAATGAATGGCATTCACAGAATTATTACATGTACGAGACTAACCTTCAATGGACTCTTCAATTTCCTCCAAAGTAAGTGTATGTGTCTTCACATTGTCTATAGAATCCTTCTTTTTCTTCTCAGAAGTAGCCATTTTAGCTTTCTTTTTCTTCCTTTCAGAACAACAAGAACACCACCTAGGAAAGCAATTGCAGGTTCTTCCAGGAGCCTTCTTTGACTTTGGGGCATCATAACCGTAAAATGCTCGTCTCCTAAACACACTGCCTGTCCCAACATAGATAGGCCCTTGTATCCCATCCAAGCCTTTCATGTTAATCTGGTGAGTTCAACCTTATGAAAATTAGATGCTCGGGAAGAAAAATCCCAAAAACAAGAATGAAGAGGAAACCAAAATAGGTGCCTTCAAACACATTAAAGAAGTGCACGCATACATCAAAGAACACAGTGTTCCTGTTAGCATATCGATCACTCCTGTCAATTCCATCAAACCTCTGGGGAAACTGTACAAAGCAATCCTTTTCCCGTAACAAAGGATCCATCATAAAGCACATTGCTTCCCTGAGAGCCTTGCTATTATTGATGTAGTGATCACAATCCAAATTCAACATATAAGTAGCATTAGTGAGAATGGCAGAGACACGAACCTGCTCAAAAAGCAACCGACTAGTTATCTATATTATATGACTATTAAAAGAAAAAAGGAGAGAGCCAATGTAATAGATAAAGCTCTAATGAAAATAAAAGCACAAAACAAAATTAAGATAAAGATATGTGTGGTTAGGCTACATGAAGGCAAAGACAATGAGTCAAATAAAGGAAATCTCAATGATTTTAGTACTCTTACCAAATCTTCCCACAAAGTTGATAAGTCTAGCTAAAATATTCTTCACAGTGCACTTACCAGTGCATTCATTGCACCAGCCTTTTTGTGGTGATTAAAACCAGGTCTTTTTTCCCTGGAGACATATACCAAACGTGGTAATTCATTTCCATCAGTGTCTTGTCCCCCGTTTTGGCCTAGAAATACCTAAGAAAGATCAGAAAAGCTCCTTACTTCCAAATATACAAAGTCAGGTATGTAATAGCAGGAAATTTGATTTATACAAGTACCTGAATCATTCCAGGATGATCTCGGACGTTATTTCCCGGCCAAGGGGTCCCATCCTGCATTGTCCACCCTTCTTCTGGAACGTTTTGTGCTTTAGAAACCAAAGAATTAATGTGAACTTTGAACTCTTCATACTCTCTCTACAAAGACATCAACAGCATGAACATGATCACTAGAAAACAAATGAAGCCGAAAAATTGGGTTGGACCATAATCCATCCCTTTTAATTCAAATTTGAAATCAACTTGTCCGTCTATAATATAGTAAATTGTCCTACCTTCATAGCTCGTCGCTCCTTCACAAATGAAGGTAACACCTTGTCCTTGAGATAATCCATCTTCTGAGCAAAATACCACTCAGGAGCCCTGGGCTCAATATTAAATTTCTTGCAAAAAGGTACCCATTTCTGTGCAAACTCCGATGTTTCTGACAAGGCTTCGAACGTCAACATGGCAGCTCCATCATCAGACACATAGCAGGACACCTTGTCTACAGGATAGTCGACTGCGAGAATTGACAGCACTGTGTTTGCGGTGACTAAAGGGGGTTCTTTCAAGGGATCTACTGTACTCACAAATATATCAATTGGTGAAAGCTCGGAAGGTTGACCTTCCTTTTCGTACCTGAATATCATAGTAATCAAGATTACAGATAATTTAAAATATGAAAATGTTAGAAGAGAGGATGACTATAAACCTTAAGGATAATCTATCCAGGTAGGTTTCCCTATCAATTGGGTGCCATTTTGGGAACTGATCAAGAATCCATGAAATTGCAAACCAAATTTCACATATAATTGATACAAACCACAGTGCATATGCCTCATTCACAGGATGTGTGATGCGATAATGGAAGAAGAATCCAAGAACTACAAGACGGATAATAATTATCATTCGATAAGGGTTGATTTGACTTGATGGAATAGGTACTTTTCTTGATAGTGGCTGTCTAGCCTCATCCATCCTGGTCACATGCACAAAAAACATACAAAGTTAGTTCAAGTATTTGATTAACACCAAACAAACTAACCAACTAAGCTCAATCGCCGGTGTTTGAAAATGAACCAACTTTCTTAGTCCTATATCAGCAGATATTGAATGTCAAGAGGAAAACAAATATCTTCATTTAATTGAAATCTAAACAAATTAACCCAGCTATTTCTCTCAACTTTTGCTTACAATAACTTAATCTTACTAAGTTCCACAATGTTATATTGTAGGCTGTCCTGTTTCAGTAGATATCAAAATTTTCAACAAGAGGCCCCGTGCTATTCTTATATTAATGCTTCTCTCCAGCTCCAGCCCGAGTTTCTTTGCTTTCACAAATTAAATACACCCTTATATAACCAAGGAAGAAGATTGGTGTCGGGAAATATTCATTTGGTTTATTTATCAAGAAATTAAGACCACAATTCCCACTTCTTTCCGCCCTGGGAATTTGTGTTAGCCAGAGACGATTAATGCCCTAAATAAATTAGCTAATGTTGCTTAAATTTAAGGACTTAATAATGTTAGTATATATTTAACAAGGTTATATCCTTCTACAACATTTCTACACTTGAGTTACTTATAAGCAAATTAGAAACTAGAGGCTTTGGTACTATAAATACCACAAATAATGTTCCTCAGGTCCTTACAAGGATAGATCTGGTCCTTCTCCATCATCATCAGAATCTTTGCCTCCATTTTCATGCTTGGCATTTATTCTCTCTTGCTTCCGTTTCCAATTCTCCATCCTCTCTTTCCAGGCTACACTACCATAGCCATACGCTGCTAAATCCTTCGAAGGGTCCAACGGTCTAGGTTGAACTGCAGAAGAAGATTTGATGTAGACCAGATTTTTTTCTTCATGAACAGATTAGCAATAGCATGATTTTCTAGAATTAATCTGGAGAAAGATTGATACCTGGAACTGGAAGGCAGTAATCGGTTGAAGAATGAGGATGAACTCTTTTACCAACACCACCATATGTAGGGACCAGAGCATGTTGTTCAGGTGGGATATCGTCAACCTGGAACTACTCATTGTCTGGTGAATTCAGATGCTTTCACAAAAAATTCAAAAAGGAAGGGGAGAAAGAGAGGCTACCGTGCTACCATCAGTGAGAAGGAGGACTTGAGAAGGCAAGGCATCATGGACAAGTCCTACAGGCACAAGCGCGAAATCCTGCCGCTTGAACTCATTCTCGAGGTCATCAATGTCATCCTCCTCTTCATCCCCATCGACCCTAGCACAGCCTTTGAGACGTTTGAACCTGGTTTTGCACTGAGGGCATACCTGGCTTCCTTCACGACGCTCGTACTCATAGCAAGTCCTACAAATGGGGAAGGCGCATTCGTTGCAAGCCACAAACAGTTCTCCGTCCACTGTCAATCCAACTTCATCTCCACATATCTGGCATATTTTCCGGATTAACTGCTCTGGCGGCTTTCGCTGAGAGCAGCATCAAAGTGAGAAAAGCACGTGTATCTTGGTTAAGAGAATTTGGATCTTCTTAAGTCGAATCCAAGTAGTAATTATTTGAATACTTACCAAGAACTCTTCATCATGACGGATCATAACAAGTTCGTTCCGGTTGTGAGAACCAGCTATTAAGCCTGCACTGGCCTCCATTGTACCTCCAAACTTTCTTTCCAGCAGATTTTACAAAAAGATATGAGTAAGACACTGTAACCACCATATATGATTTGGTGTTTTCACCATGCTTGAATTCGAAACTGAGTCTAAAACATCATAGTTGGAGCAGCTGGCCAAGAGATTTGGTTCTTCCTAGCTACCATTAACGAATAAATTAATTGATTTACATGCAGCTTTTGCTAATGCATAGGCCGCCTGTTTGACTGAAAAATCGATGCATCAAAAAAAGATGCAAAGAAAAATCCGCCAGCCGTCCCAAGAAAGCAAAAGGATACATTATCCACCAAAATCCATTAACGAAACAAGATTTCCCAATCAATCAAAACCCTCGAAAGACAATGACATTGCTGCCAGCCTTGCAATAGTATAATACCGTTACTGTTCGGCGGTCCTTTTGTCAAGGCATTGTACGAACATTTTACAAGAGACGACTCACCAATCACTATTCAAATCAGCCTCAAAGTTCTCGTAAACAAACCCACGAGGCAGGCCTTCTGCTCAGTATCTAAAAATTTATTTTCCTTAAATTCATTTTCAACAAGACATCCTTCCAATAAAATAATTTGCACGTAACTTTGAAACTTTTTTCCACTTGTTAACCACACGTTCTCTAAAAATCACGATTATAACAATCATTTTTTTTTTTTTTGGGTGAAAAATGGGACTCAACGAGGGGCTTAATTATAAGCAAATTAGAAAACAATTTTATAATAGGAGCTTGTATAATTTCCATTTTTTTTCAAATTACAATTTCATCTTACTTCTATTCAATCACACATTTTTTTATTATTTTTTAACCACATATTTTTCATCAATTTATTATTTCAAAATACATTATACACCAAAAAAATAGAGCTCAAACAGGCCCTAGGTAAGTTAAAACCTCCAGGCTACACTAATAACACTACCATACCTCTGCGCACAGGCTGAAACCAAAAGCGGGCGACCGGTGTTGGCATGGGAATAAGTGCATGTTTGACAAACCTTATATTTGGAAGATGTTTGATTCCCATTTTTTCCAAAATACATTTTTTTCTCTTTTCTTTTCAATCACACATTTTTCATTAAAATAATATTACACGTAAATACAAAAAAATTCCTTCTATTTTAACCACACATTTCTTATTAATCTACTATTTCAAAATACATTTTTCAAGGATAATGGAGCTCAAACACTCCCTTAAACTAGGCTCAAGAGTAGGCTAAATTTAATTTTAAGTAAATTTCTATTTATAATTTACTTTTTCCCCTCTCATGAGTATAACCCCTATTTGATAGAGATTAACAAAGGGTAATTATATTGCCACTACA
>CADEPD010016259.1:0-11078 GCA_902829195.1 Fraxinus dipetala | reverse complement strand
GTAAATTCTAAAACCTAGATAAATAAAAAATTAATTTTAATTTCATTGTTATAGTTCTAGATGACAGACAGTCAAAACTTTCTACACTCAGATTTTAACAGTTTTTGAATGGTGTATATAAGATGTGGTGTGTTCTACGGTTTTAATTGAATGCAGAAATTAATTGAAATATTAAAACTAGAACACAAAATCTAACGTGGTAAACCCTGAAGGAAAACATCCACGGACCCATGCAATGGGTAAAATAATCCAATAAATCAAATGATAAAAAATACAATAGTCTCAGTTTTGTAATTTTGCAAAATTTACATAAACAATAAAAACAAATCCTTTGTTTTATTCTTCTTTTGACTTGTAGAATTGGAATCAAATCTCCTCATCTTGACTTTATTACCACTTCACTATTATATTTGACTGCAACCATCACATGGATTAAGAATCACCATTCTTAGCTCACGCCAAGTAGCTTAATCAATTAGTAGGATTGTACAATAACTCACATTCTTGTTTCTCCAAATAAGTTAAAGAAAACAACTGTCTTTGAACATACTTAACGAAGCATCACATTTGTATGAACTCTTTCGAGAACACGAGAACTATTTGCTGTTGGATAACAACTGAACGACTAGTTTCATGTTCATTGACGGAGTTAGGTTTTTCAAAGCTTCCTTCCTTTCTTGATTAATTATCTTACTTATTGGTAAAATAATTATCAAAGATAGAAATAAAATCTTATACGACAATCTGCAATAACATGGTAACAAACTTATCATAAAGAATATGCAATTATTTTAAAAGATATGGCAAAAGATATCCTAGATTTGTAGAAGTCATATCTTATTATGAAAGATATGTCTAAATATATCCTAAATTTGTTAGAAGTCTAATATAAGGACAAATAACTTTAATTTAACAAATCCTTATATTTTGTTTCTAAACAAATCTACAATATCTAAGATAATATAAAATTTATTTTGCATGGACTATATATGTATAATACGAAATCAGATCCTATTAAACAAGGAAAAACAATAAAAATCGCAGCTCAAATATTCTGGCAAATTTGCTTACCATCCTAGTATGTCAGGATTGGTTGCCGTTAGGACATTACCCTGTACCACTTTTTGGCAGTTTTCTTGATATTTAAAAATCAATCTATACACTAAGCCCTTGTTTGATGTTCATTTTTTTTTTCTCAAAATCAATGTTTTGAATAGTGATTTTTAGGAGTGTGTGTAATTAAAAAGTAGGGAAATTTTTTGAATTTACATGCAAAATATTTTATTGTGTGAATATGTGGTTAAAAATAAGTACGTAAAAAAGGAGGTTTGAAAATAATGATTGTCAAGCAGGGGCTAGTAAGCCAATAAATTAATATGTAAAAATATGACACATATTTTTCTAATAGAAGCATTGCAGGTTTTTGCCAAGCAAAGGGGCAACTAGGCGCTACAGCCGATTCCAAGGTTCCTAATTCGTTTTGGAAATATATTTTTAAGATTGGGGCGTTCCACATGCTTTTGAAACTTTTGAATACTTATATAAATAGGAAAACTAACCTATTGTATTTATTACAGCTCATACATCATAATATTTTATCATTTATCTTGGAGAAGTTACAAGGCAAAATTCATCCATATTTTGTGCAATTTGAAGGAGTAAGCGGCCCAATTCAAGATCATTGAAGAGATTCAAGATTAAAAGGTTATACTTCATCTCTTAATCTGTGTTATTATATAAATTCAAGATCATTGAAGAGATTCAAGATCATATATGTTTATGTCTTTCAATCATGTCCGAATAAACACCTTATTTTTAGGATGATTGATGATGCCCTGTTAACTCTTTAACTCAATAAATTGATTGTTCTTAGATTAATTCTTGTTATTGTTGATTATTTGTTATTGAATTGATTGACATCCTATTATCTAAGATAATAGTAAGACTTTTTTGGGATTCATGATTATACCGAGAGGTAATTCATAGCTCAAATAACAAACAACACTAAGTCCCATTGAATATAGGGATATACTTCCTCGCTTAGTGCAAGCCTAATAGATATTCTAGTTGTCTTACTTTTTTATCTATTCGTAAACTTCATAGCGATATAGTCGGGTTAAGATAAATGTAAAATTTACACTTGTCTAAATCATCGAAAGTGACTTTTGGGAGTATTATTATGATGTTGATGCTTTTTTTATTTTTTAGATTATGTTAGGAAAAACCCAAGATCGGAACAAATGTGGATCAAGGACGAAATTTGGATAAAAGCCTACAGTTTTGGGATAAAATTCTACTTTTCAGAAATTGAAGGACATGAATTGAGGTAAAGAAGGATTTGGCTACACAATAAAGTTGATTCAGGGACTGAATTGCACTTTCTTAAAGAATTACGGCCTTGGTGAAATTACAAAATAAGTTGGCTAAGAAAACCTGAATTTGAAGTGGTTTGAATTACTTGCTTGCTTGGAGGAATTTGTTTGGGAATCAAGTTCTGGTGACAAAAGAAAAATAATCCTTTTTCTATAAGAAGTGGCGACAGAAAATAGGGAAGAAGTCGATGATTAAAGAAGAATTGGAAAGAAAATTGGAGATCTTTAGTGCAAACTCATTGACAATTCTGCACGAGATTTTGGGATTTAATTACGAAACATCATCGTTTTAACAGTAGATCTACAATAATCAGTAAAGGAATCGAAGAACTATTATTGGAATTCGCGTGGCAAAGAAATACAATAGTTCGAAGTATTTCTTTTATCTTGTTCGCTATTATTAAACTCAATGATGTCTTTTAACCTTTATTTATTTAATATCAAAATTATGAGTGGTTGGATATATTTTTTTATGAAGATAATGTAGCCTAGGTTTTTAATATTTGTTAACTATTTATTGTGTATTTAATTTCTTTTAATTGAATGTGTATTAATTGATTGACTTAAGGATAATACTGAGATCGAGAGATGTTGTATTAATCTATCTTGTGCATTAAATGACAGATATTATAAGAGATCAAAACATAATTATAGGCTATGCAATATTGTTAGAATTTCTGTACGTGAAATAATTTATATGTGCATGAATTTGCGTAGAGATATAGTAAATTTGTGCATATGAATATAGTTAATTTTCTTCGAGAGAGATCACTAACCATAATTGATTAATTCATTTATTGCCACATATGAAAAGGGGCTAAATGAATGAAAATTAGGTGAACTTTAAATAATCTAAATGAAATCGTAATTCATGTCCATTTAATCTCATAATCTTCTCAAACATTATATAAGTAGATTACCTTAGTTTAATTTAGTACAACTTTAGTTACAAATCAAAATCTTGAGTTGATATTTTGTTTTTGTTTTTGTTTTCAATTAGATTGAGGCAATTAGGATAGTAAATAGTAGTCTCCGTGGGTTGATACTTGGACACAACAATTTCATTTTATTACTTGTCGAGATCCATACATTTGTAGAATCAATCAAATAAGTTTTTGGAACCGTTGATGATTTCTCTATTCACTTCAGTTTTTATTAATTAATCCTACTTTTTATTTGAACTTTTTTTTTCCTTTTTCATGGTTCTTGGAATGCGAAGTTCTAGGGATGGTTCACAATTGAGAACGCAAAACCCTCAAATTGGTTGAAGTGCTGAACGACTTCTATTGAACAATATTCATTGATCGTCTATAACAATTGAGTAGATAATTTAAATTTAAATTTTACTGGCCAATTCCTTCAACATATGGTCATTCAAACTCCTAACATTGGCGAGATGAAAATTGTTTAAGCTCAAGTTTCGGAGGTTAATGGATGGATGGCAGTGGTTTTGTTGGCCCTTTACCTCCTCAAAGTATGGTAGCTTCTTATAAGCAGATGTACCTATAAACATTCTGGAACAACTTTTATCTCCTCAGAATCAGTTTTCTCGATTAAAGAATGAACAAGGCATGCCTCAAACAGTTCCGATATAGAAAAACTTGTAAAATACGTATGTTAATCATAAAGAGATTCGACGTTCCTGACCCTGCTTCTACCATGGAAGTCGACGATAGACAATAACTCTCCCCGAACACAGCTCATGAAAATAATCAAGTGTAAAAGTCTCTACCACCACCTTGTCTATTGCATCAATTTGAAAGCAGCTGAAAATGGCCTTAAAAGCATTAAACAGGATATTTTCTTTGATGAGCGAGATAGATGAAAATGGTTTGTCCAATATAACCATGATATCTTATTTTCTTCCATATCTAGGATGATGGAATCAGTAGGGAATATGAGTATGTGGAGCTTCATCAAGATGTCTTCTATGGTCCTCCTAGAATGTTTTATTGAATGGCAGCTAGTTGTAGAGACTCTATAGTTGTTGTCTATTCTAAAGCATCGATGAATGGGATATTGATCTGTAACTTTTTAATAAACTCCAAGATTTTTGTGAACTGCTTATCTAACTTGTGCTCCTATAGTTTTTCAAAACGTAAACTTTGATAGGATCAGTTCCTTTAATCGTCTAGTGTGTGAATCCTTTTGTTATGTTCATCTTGTGATTGTTCGGATCGTTCCACATGCTCCTCATTGATGTAGGGTACTTGTCATTAATAGCAACATTCCATTTTACATAGATTTCAAGTAGCTGAACCCTAGTGTGTAACACCCAAAATCTTGGAACCCCAGACCTAGCTGGTAATGTAAACATTTGTTAGAATTTGTGTGTGATTTGAATTCTAAAGATATTGTCTGAAAGTATGATTTCTTCTGCTCTCCTTTGAGAATTGGAGAATTTTAGATTCTATTTGAGGTTTATTAGGGGTTGTTAGGGTGACTTAAAGAAGTTTTTAAGGAGTTCAAATTGAAATAGGATAAAAAATCATGCAATGGCGCTCACCACCCGCTCAGGAGCTGCTCACCCATAATAGGGACTTAGCGTTCGCTAAGTGCCAGACAGCCACTCAAGATGAAGTGTCACCTTCGAAGGCCGTCCGACTGTGATGACCGAATCCTTAACTATACGAGTGTCACGAAATAAAATTCGATTTTTCTTTTTTTTTTAATAGGGACTTAAACAGTAACACGAAACGATTTTACTCATTAAGTAAATAAAAAGCAGTTTTAACTTCAATAATTAATTGCGAAATCTTAATATTAAAGAATAATGCATTGACGTAAAACATAGCCTAAATAATGTCTTATAAAAATGAAACTTAAAAGTTGTATTTCAAACAAAATATAATTTATTAATCCTAGCACATTGTCATCTCCACGTTGTCTACCTCGAACCATCAATTGTCCTCAAGGGAAAATATCATAGAGTGAGATTTATAAAATCCACATAAGTACGCCATGAATTATTATCTTGTATAACTTAAATGAGCATAATAATCATAATCAACATAATAGAGACATAAGAATTTTACTAAACGTGTGGGTACTTGGCATGCATCTCCACCTCTCGCTCCCACGTGACCTCTTCAATCGAGTGATTACGCCACTGTACTTTTACTAATGGGATTTGTTCTAGGGGCTTGAAATTTCTGATTAACAAGTCTTATTGGTACTTCTTCATAGCTCAAACCTCGCTGTAATTCAATAAACTAATGGTTGACGACATGACTCGGATCAGGGACGTACTTCCTACGCATTGACACGTGGAAGACTTCATGTACAGCTGAAAGTTCTGGTGGTAGCGCTAACTAATATGCGACGTTCCTGATACATTACAAGATCTCCAACGATCCAATAAACCTTGGTCGCAACTTACCCTTCTTGCTAAAACATAGCACTTCTTTCATTGGTGCCACTTTGAGGAATACATTTTCACCAACTAAAAATTCCAAGCCCTTTCTCTTTCTATCTGCATAACTATTTTGTCTATCTTGGGTAACTTTCATGCTGGTGTGAATTTTCTCAATTGCATCCACCGTCTGCTCAATAATCTCTGGCCCCAAAATCTTTCGATCACCGGTGATCTACACTTTCTCCCATACAATACCTTGTATGGTGCCATGCCAATTGAAGTGTGGTAACTATTGTTTATAACTCAACTAATGGTAAATGATTCCCCCATTGTCCCCCAAACTCGAGTATACATGTTCGAAGCATGTTCTCCAATGTTTGAATTGTCCGCTAAGACTACCCTTCCGTCTAAGGATGGAATGCCGTACTAAACTTTAGTTTAGTTCCCATACCACGGTGCAGACTTTTCCAAAAGTTTGATGTGAACCTTGGATCTCTATCTGATACAATAGAAATAGGCACCCCATGTAACCTTATTATCTCATTCATATATAATTGCGCGAACTGGTCCATAGTAAACGTCATCCGAACCGGCAAGAAATGACCAGATTTGGTGAGTCGATCTACTATAACCCAAATAGCATCGTGACCTCTTCCTGACCTTGGAAAACTAATCACGAAGTCCATAGTTACATGATCTCACTTCCACTCTAGGACTTCTAGTGGTTCAAGTAACCATGGCGGTCGCTGGTGTTCGGCCTTCACTTGCTGAAATACCAAATATTTCTTGACATATTCAGCTATATCCCTCTTCATGCCTTCCTATAAAAATATTGCCTTCAAATCTTTGTACATCTTTGTACCTCCCGGGTGCACTGAATAAGGAGATAAGTGAGCTTCCTTTAGAATCTCTCTTTTATCTTGATAATGTAATGCTTTTATCTTCAGCTATGGTAAAATCCTTTCGCTTTTCTGAATGAATCTCATACTTGGTATACTCAAAAGACTGATCATTTTTTAATGTCTTTTAATTCTACCACAGAGTGTGGGTCGAATAGAGAGAGCTGTTACTCGAGCGACCATACCTGGCTGAGTGGTGAAAACCTCAATATTCAATCTCTCAAATTCTTTCCATAGTAGTTCCTGCATAGTCAACATAGCTAATTGACTTGCTATTTTTCGACTCAAGGCAACAACTACCACATTCGCCTTGCCTAGGTGATAATGAATTTCACAATCATAATCATTTACTAACTCAAGCCACCTGCTCTGTCTCATATTCAACTCCTTCTGAGTGAAGATGTACTTAAGCTTTTGTGAACCTTATAAATGTCACATTTACCTCCATAAAAATAATGCCTCCAAATCTTTAATGCATGGACCACAGCGACAAGTTATAGGTCGTGTGTGGGGTAGTTTTGTACATGTAGCTTTAATTGTCTCTATGCATAGGCAACCACTTTCCCGTGCTGCATTAAGACACATCCCAAACTTTGTTTCGAAGTATCACTATAGATCAGAAAACTACCTGACCCATTGGGTATGGTTAACACTAGGACGTTCATCAACTTCTGTTTTAATTCCTCAAAGCGTTCACACCTCTTGGTCCAGTCAAACATTACACCTTTACGTGTTAACTGTGTCAGTAGTCCTGATATTTTGGAGAATCCTTCAATGAACCTCCAATAGTATCTTGCTAAGCCTAAGAAATTGCAAATTTCTCCTACATTGGTTGGCCTTGACCAATTCAACATTGCCTCCACTTTACTAGGATCACATCTATCCCTCAGGCCGTGACAATATGTCCAAGGAATGCTACTCGCTCCAGCCAAAACTCACATTTTTTAAACTTGGCATAGAGCTTCTCCTTCTTCAAAACCTCCAACACAATCCTTAAATGCTCCTTAATGATTCTTCAGTAGATCAAGATATCATCGATGAACACGATAACAAACTGATCCAGATACTTTTTGGAAACGCGGTTCATCAAATCTATAAAGACTCCAGGAGCATTAGTTAGCCCAAATGACATAACTAAAAACTCGTAGTGTCCATACCAAGTTCTAAAAGCGGTCTTAGAGATATTACTGGCTTTGATTCTCAACTGATTGTCTTGGAAAAACACCACTGCACCTCTGAGCTAATCAAAATTTAATTAATCCTAGGAAGATGATACTTATTCTTAATAGTGATTCTATGCAATTCTCTATAATTGATGCGCATCCTCATAGATCCATCCTTCTTCTTAAGAAACAGCACCGATGCTCTCCTTGACGATATACTGAGCTGAATAAAACCTCTTTCCAGTAGTTCCTCCAACTGTGTCTTCAGTTCTTGTAATTCTTTGGGTGCCCTTCTATACGGGGATTTGGAGATGGGTGCCGGGCCAGAAGTAAGGTCGATTGTGAATTCTACCTCTTGTTCTGGCGATATGCTAGGCAATTCCTCGAGGAAGACTTCTGGTTATTCACATACTACCCTAATCTTGTCAACTGTCAATCTATTGTTCTCTTCCTTATTTATTACGGACATCAGGAGTCTCGTAGTGTTTTCTAATGGTACGACATGTCAGGCTTCTAAGCATACAAAATGCAGGATAAGGGTCCACATCCAGCTACAGATATAGAAATTCATCTTTCCCAAGTCTTTGAAAAATCACTTATTTTTCCAAGCAACGAATTATCGCGTGATTCTTGGATAACTAGTCCATTCCAAGAATCACATCTAATTCGTCCATATATAAGACATACAATTTCATCTCCAATGATCTACCATCAATTTCTAGTCTTGTCGTTCTAACTATGCGATTAGTATTCACTATATACCTTGTGGGCATCGTCACTACTAAAGGGAATTGTGCATATTCAATAGTAACATTCAATTTACATACAAACTTAAGGGTTATAAAGGAGTGAGTTGCACCAGAATCTATCAATACATAGTAGTAAGTAGGAATATGAGGACTTTACCTGCCAAGACATTTTGATTCTGATCCTCATTCTACCCTGCCAGTGTATAAACCCTAGCATGTCCACCTAGTGCATGGCCTTGTCTATGCTTGTTGTTCCCATATAGCCTCTATTGATTGCTTCTCTGTGGTCTCTGCTGATTATTCCCTTGTGGCCTTTGCTGGTTGTTTCCCTGTGGCCTCTACTGGTTGTTCCCGTACTTAGGAAAATACTGAGCCATGTGTCCTTGTTCTCCACACCGAAAACAAGAATTCGTCTTCAAAAGGCAAGCTCCCCCGATGATGCTTCTGGCATTTTTCACAGCGTAAGTAACTCTTGTTGCAATTTTGTGTTGAATTTTCTCTACTCTTCTTGGCATAATATTGTTTTCCTTTGCCTTCGTTATCCATCCACTTTCACTTCTCTAACATCTATGATGCTGCATTTTCTTCCCATTAGTGCGGTTCTTGAAATCTGCCAAATGTTACCTTGCCAACACATCACGTTAGTTTTCAAGTTCAAGCACTATGACTGTCCATTTCAAATTATCCCTCATACCCTGCTCAAAATGTCTCGCCTTCTTCTCCTCCGTATCCACAAACTTAGGAGCATAATGAGCCAACTCTTCAAACTTCTGCTCATACTCGCTCAACGTCATTCGGCCCTGAGTCAAAGTGGAGAACTCAGCCTCCTTTCGATTTCAAATACTCATGGGATAGTACTTTTTCATAAGGGCCTCCTTAAATTCATCCCACATCCAAACATGACCAGGACCCCTTGATCTGCCAGTGGTGTCCCACCAAGGCCTAGCACCTTTAAGTAGCATAAAGGTTGCCCTTCTAGGTTTCGTTCAGTCAATGAGTTCAAAATTCTCTCCACACCCACCAGCCAGTCCTACGCATCCAAGGGGTCTGTACTACCATGAAAGATATAAGGATGTTATTTTCTGAATAGCTCAACCACAATGGCAGTGGTCCTAGTGTCGGGGGCAGCTTCATGCTGTTGTTTTGGTTGAGGCGACGAAAAATGATGGTGTTAGCTGTTGAGGAGGTGGTGGTGGCACCTCAGCTTGAGGCTGAACAGGTTGTATGGACTCTTGGGTTTTGTTATTACTATTGTTAGTCCTTTTGCTTCGGGGTGCCATAGCTTTAATTAAATGATAGTTACTATTTAGAGTTAAGTCAAATTGAGGAAATGAAACAAAAAGAAATGGCATGCTTTATTCATAAACATTCATAAGTTTACATAAATAACAGACCACTAGGCATACCAGTGTCCAAACAAGCTGAGATTCAAAAATTGAAGAACATAAATTTAAACTAAAGCAAACTAGGCATCATCTAATAATTCTTTCCAGTACCATCCCCTTGATTCGCCTCCTGTTTTTTTTTTTTTTCAAATCAATCGCGGAATATAACACAGGGTTGTATTCTTCACTCGAGTCATCTTCAACATAGTTTCCCTCGTAGTCAACTTCGGGTTTTGTTATAACATTGCTCGAATTGGGTTCATAGCCTGGCATCCCACTGGTATACCTAATGTTTTCACGATTGACCCTCCACATTTCCCTCATGCATTGGAATAATAGATCGAGAGGGGTCTGGTAGTCGAAGGTCTCTTCGATTTGCTAGATAAACGGTCTCCAATAAGGAGTAAGGGTTCAATCAAGATGATAGACGATCTCATCCCTATGAAATTGATATCCATGCTATCTTGCCCTTCGGTAATATCCATTCTATCTTGCCCCTCGGTAAATCTTTTCCATGGCATCTAAGTGTTGTATCAAACCATGGTTTGCATTTCTCTTGTCATTCCTATGCGACCAAGTAAAATGATTGCGCCTCTCAGTTCGACTGGTTTAACCTTGTCCACTCACATCTATCGGAAAGAAAGGAACGTAATTACTTTTCTTTCCAAAAGAACTTTTCAAAAATAATTTATTTTAGAGGCCGAGTACTAATAATTGAAAATTGAAGAGAAAGTACTAATAATTATCCATAGTTTTTTCCTTTTTTTTATACAAAGGTAGTGATAAAGGAATAAATATTGTACCAGAAGTTGGAACTTTAGGAGAATGTATTAATAACCATCCACAGTTTTTTCCTTGATTTTTACAAAGGTAGTGATAAAGGGATGAATTATTGTACGTGGATTCATTATTAGCTTGTGTTTGGCACCCATTTTGGGTGCACTATAATTTTTGAAATAATGATTGATGGAAGAATATGTGGTTGAAAAGTAATGAATGTGTGGTTATAATTAAGAAAGAGAAATTTTTTTAAAAAAATAATGGGTGACAAACATAAGCTTAATCTTATTCGTGTAATATGTGATTCTACATTATTGCAAACTCAATCTGTAGTTGAGTCATTACCACAAAGCTTAACATGCATTTAAAATCACA
>CADEPD010016258.1:0-10790 GCA_902829195.1 Fraxinus dipetala | reverse complement strand
TTTCGAAGTGCAAATCCAAACTTCGAAATTCAAGTGTTGAACAAATCAAATTCTCGACAAATCAAATTCTCGACAAATCTCGAAACCTAGGATTTAAGCCACGTGGCTCCTCGTCTTTAAACATTCAGATCATTAATCAAAGGATTTACAATTTTGAAATTACAAGAAGATTCAAATTTACTTGTATTTCTTAAAATACAATTTGTAACAATTTCTATATTTTAATATGCGAAATCCGTTGTACACATATCTTGAGCAATTATTAGAAGCCAAAATATTAACATTTTGTATTGGTAAGAACATTTCCACTTTCGTGTATTTTGTTAGTTTGAATTTTGTTTATCACTGCTTGCTTTATGCGAGATTGAAGTCTTTCCTCAAATTGCCTTGCTCTTCTTTCTTCTATTTCCACCATATTTGGAGCAAACTTCGTCAGACTACCAAATTTATCATATTCAGCAACTGTTCAATTTTCTTGCTCCAGCATAGTGAATTCTCACTACAACAAAGCCTACTTTTTAAGGCATGCATTGTATGCCGTATTAAGTTCTTTACAGCGTACGGCTGAATGCCGTAAAAAGTAATGTATGTCGTATAAAGTTCTTTACAGCGTACGACTGATTGCTGTAAAAAGTGACTTACTTTTTACGACGTGCAATGCAGCTGTAAAAGAATGTCATAATTACTTTTCGCGTGCAGATGAACGCTGTAAAAAGTGTACATTGTATGACGTGTAAAGCATACCGTAAAAGAAGGCCGTTATTGCTTTTTATAGTATTCATGTGTACACAATAAAAAGTATGTCACTTTTTACGGCATGTCTACGAGAACGTCGTTAATTATATTTATTCTTTTTACTGCGTTCCTTACTGCATATCATAAAAAGTATGTCATGCATAAAGGAACGTAGTAGATGCCAATTTAATTTTTTTTAATTGTTAATTTATTTGATTACTTGCAAACCTAATTAGAAAATAAAATTATGCATACAAATTCATATACAATCAGTTCAAAAATTCAATGCAAATTCATATATAATCGTTGAAGTCGTCTTTAAACATCTTTAGGTGTAGGCCTAGTATCTTTCTCATGTTGACGTTGAACCATCAACCACTAATCATAAGCATCCTTGGAGCATGTAGGCAACAAAAGTGACATTTTTTTATTCGGCGTAACTCATAATCGAGAAAGTCTTATAAATTTTAATTAACTGTTTTTCAGCTTACGGATGATTAGTAGTACCAACAAATGGGTAGGGATAACTCCATAAACTCTAAAATTTTCCTTTGTTCTTTGTTTCGATCATTTTTCCTTGGTTGGTTGTTTTGCCTAAATGCAACCAATGCTTTCATTAAAGTCTCCACTGTAAGTGTTATGCCCTATGTCCATTCGATTTTGTACGTAAACACTTTTAATATAATTACATTATTATTTATGGTACATCTATAATTAATTAAATTATTCTTCTGATAAATTAAGTTAATAGAGTTCGCATATTCAATTCTTAGTAAGTTGTTAATCAAGAAGAGTTATGATTGTGAAAAACAAATTACATAAGACTGAATCTTAAATTATCCGTGGTCAGAAGTGAAAAAAATACTAAAATAATAGTATAATCAACCGAACAACGTTTCGACCCAACTACACCTCGATGGTGTATAATGCGAAATTAAAACAATAACAAGCAACAAGTCACAAATTATTGCCTCTAGATGATTATTAAGTTTAATGTCAAATTAAACATGAAAGTTTTAAATTAGTCGATTTATTTATGTTTTAGACCCCAATGCAACGGAAATAAGTAATTAAAAGTAACAAGTCACTTTTTAATTGTTTTAGATGATTAGATCAAAAAAATTAATTCATCCTATGTTGAATTACTACAAATTGAAATATGAAAGTATTAAAGAACATCAAATCGATCACAGAGAAAACCTTTCGCAAAAGATCAAAAACTTTAGGCACTTTGCTTGTTAATAATCCACTATAAATTAAATAACTTACTGTATGGTTCAGATCTGACTAACCCTTAGTCCCCTCTAACCTTATTTTCCTATAGTCACCCTTGATTTTATTGGACTGCGTGCTCCTCATACCAGATCCCGATTCCTGGTATATCGCATTGGCCCTTCTGGACTACATGTTCCTCGTACCAACTTTTGGCCCTTATTATATTACCTTTGCCCTCTTGGATTGCGTGTTTTTGCCCTAGCTTCCGATCCTTAGTATCATTTATCTTCAGCGGATTAGGTGGTTTGGTGTTTGATCGAAAGATCTTGTATGTTTTGATATGTGCTTGAATGTGAAGGTTTATACCTCGATCCAAAAATCAAAGTTTAGATGAATTTATAGCTCAAATAATATGATGGTTGAATTTTAGAATCAATTAATGTGTTTTAGATCTTCAAATGAATGATCGCTATGAAAAAATATGATTCAACACACTATTGGACGTCCAAAGGGTTAAGTATTTATAGGGAAGAATGTATGAGATGAAAAGGGATTGAAAAATCAAGTGTTTGAAGCAAAACAGAATTTTACCTCGTAACACTATTGCTCGAGGGCTAGGCTAGTGGTAGCGAACAACACCCTTGTCGCCCGAGCGCTAGATGGGCGATAGGGATTCTGCTTCTGCCGCTCGAGCACCTACTAGGTGTCAGACTAGCGAAAATATGTCATACTCAATTTCAGGTTCTTCAAGTCCAAATCTTGTTCTTCTTGGATCTCTTTGACTTCTTTTTGGACTCTATCAATCATATACTAATTTTACCATAATTAGACTACTGTAAACCTAATTTGACTTTAATTATAATATATTAAACCCTAATACAAATCGAATAAATTATGATCTTTGTCTTAAGAAATTACCAATTACAATTTAAACTTTACAAAATCCTAATTAAACAATCACATGATATAGAGCAAAAGCAATAAAGACAAAAAAATAAATCAACACCCGAAATTGGTAACGAAGAACAATATCTTGAAGAACTCTTTACAAGGATAAAAAAACCTTCGAGTAAATCTTGCCAAAAAAATCCAATAGAAAAGATAACTTACATTTGGTCCAGACACAACTGAAGAACCTCTTCGATTGTACAACATGCACTTTCCAAAACTTTAGACGTATTTTCCCTCCACGTGGATCACCAAGAATGAACATCGTTCCGAAACAACTGGAACTCTAGTTGTATCTTCCCAACTTCAGAATTCTGAAGACTTATTGGTGAATGTAAAGGTTTTTAATGTTTGACCTTTAGATCTTCTTTTAATCTTTGGGTTGAATCAATATATTTATGGAATTAGTTATTGATCTTCAATAATATATTCTCTATTATGAAATAATGATTCAACACACATACAAACGAACTATGGCTTGGGTATATATAATATGTAGTGTTTAAGGTTAAATAAAACTCCGAAATCTGACCAATATCGTGAACTAGGTTTGGCCGGATAAATACAACTCTCAACCACTGCTTTTACGCTTAGAGAGCGGTAAGCCCGTCGCTCGAGCGCTAGGGTTGTGTCTAGCGAGCAGTGACCTTGCTCGAAAAAAAAAGGTTTGAGCATCTCTTGCGAGGTCGGTGAGCGATTTTGCAGCTAATTTTTCTCCTTGGTCCATATATGACTTCTTAGAATCATTTATCACACGTACTACCAACCCCCGACTTTTTTTTACTTTAATTACAACTCAATAACTATGATTTTGAACATAGGAATAACCAATTTCAATTTGGATCGAACAAAATCCTTCTTTGACATTCCGTGACATAATCATTTATTTCAAAATTAAAATCAAACCAACCTAACATTATTAACTCAAAGACCTAATTCCCAGACTTCGACTCAATAGCTTGTCATACTTATTGCCTGAAGCACATGAAATCAATAGTACCACGTGTAAAAGCAAGAGAAAACTGTGAATTAACATATATAACTAAGTCATATAAATCAATACAAGTAAAACATGCGTAACATCAAAATATGTAATAGTACGTGCATCAATAACTTAGAAATGAAATATAGAATATCAATATCAATATTAACAAAACACAATACTAAAATTAAAATTCCATCCACAAATCAATCAAAAATATTTGTGACTCCCATAAGTCAAATATCTCTAAGACCATCAAAACCATATATATCAACTTCTCCCCCTAACACATATATTACTCAAGTAAATTATCTCTCCTTCTTTTTGTTATGAATAACAAAGGGAAATCAAGCAGTAAAATCATGCAAAACATGTGATGGAAGAATAAAAAATTTCTTTTTTAGATAACTCTTTTGCATGGATTTAAAATATAGCATCAACTCTTGAAAGCTTAAATCATATGAAGAGTTATTTACTTACTTATATAGGCATAATTCATAATTCATAAATAGTGAACTTTTTTCTATATAACTCAATTTAAACCTATATGGAGTAAATTGTATATGCAACTCATGTGTGAAATGTGCCACTGATCTCTTGCAAGCAAGATCCAAAACTTTAAATTAGTAAGAAATGACATGCAAATGCATCATTGGTGAGTGAATATATTCCTGAAATTATGAAAATCAAACTCAATGCTACTAGGACCTTTTAAATGAAAAGCTCATATTAAATTTTTCAATGTATAATTTTTTTCCCCTATCTGTAAGCATATATGATTTTTTTTCTATTTTATGTACATACTTTTCTTCATTAAGATTGCTAAATGATCCATATAATAAGCTTTAAGTCGATGACTCCCAAGTCAGATGATTACAAGGCGCTAGATTTTAATATATCCAACATGATTAATTACTCAAGTCATAAATGCTACGAAAAAAGTATAAGATGTCTCACAAATAATTCAACTCTTTTGAAGCTCGGTAATATTTTTTTTCTTTTAAGAGAATATACAAAAGTTTAAGTTAACTAGTTAAAGGTCAATCCATATTCAAATTCATCTCCCAAATCTCATATACGCGGTCAACACTCATTCACAATAGCTTAATGTGTGCAATGCAAATGATATGTGAAGAAACATATACCAAGTATTCCAAATAAGTTCTAAAAAAAGTTAATGGAAACTTTATTTACTGTTCATTAATTTTACTAGTACTTGATCACAAAATAACATATCCAATTGTATCACTTTAAGCCCATGTTTGGCACCAATTCTTTTTAATTTTTTTCCCTTTCTTCATTTCAACTACACATTCTCCAAATAATGTAATATTACGTAAAAATCTAAAATTTTTCATCACTTTTCTACCACACATTCTCCCATCAATCACTATTCTAAAATTTCTATTCCCATTAAAATTGGTATCAAACACCTTCTAAAAGTGTTATAATCATTAAAAATTATTTTTCCCTTTTCAGTTTTTTTTCTTTTCATATTTTTTATTTTTTTTACTTTCCATTTAAAAAAAGAATAATGAAAAAAATAATGAGATAAAAAAATAGAGTCCATGCACTTACTTGTGAATTTTATGAACAATGCGGATGCATGTATATAAATACCCACTCAATGAGGAACATAAGTTCACTTACCTTTAAGAGCAACACGAGCAATGTCACAATTAACAACATCACTTTGACTAGAGAGTTCACTCTTTTTAACGCAATTTTTTGTAGAAAAAGATATAATTTTAGTCAATTGAGTCATCAATTCAGTCAAGTGACTCACTTGATTAATCAAGAATTTAACATGAGTAAGATCTTTTTTGTTGTTCCCAATCAAGTGCTTACGACACCTAGGTCTAATATGACCTAACTCGCCATAATTTTGACAAGTGGGAATGAATCTATAAGTACTTCTAGGTTTTAAGTATTGAACCTTAAGTTAATGAAACCTATGTTGCGCAGAAGATTACTGTAATAAGGCTCCGACGTTCTTAGATTTGATAGAGGTAGGTGCAAACTTGGTTTTAGAATATGTATCAACATGTGAATTTGGTCTATTCAATCCTTACATATTGTCATTCCTCTTAGAACCACTAGAAAAAAGATTGAAATTGAGCATTTGATTTCTCGAGATCAATCGTAAGAGATTTAACCTTAACGTCTAAGGATTCTTTCTTAACCCTTAACTCATTCAGTCTTCTAGTAGACTCTTTAAGTTTCACCATAAGGTTCTCATTTTCTAACTTAAGATTATATAATTTCTTAAAGGCAAAGCTATTCACCTTTTTCAACTTAAGGCACTTCTTATATAATTCATCAAAAGCCTCTTAGATATCCCTATCATCTTCGGATTTTTCCTTCTAAGAGTCAGATTTCTCTATGTCCTCATCTTTCTCATTCTCTTCTTCAGGTTCACTCTTAACCACAGAGCAAACGCCATTTAATTCCCTCCTCGTCGGGATTGAAATTATCACTTTGATTATCGGAGTTAAAATTGTTATTACTAAGAGTGGTGTTCATAGACTTACCAAGGGTTTTCTTATAATTTGGGCGCTCAAATTTAACATGTCCAAAATCTTGGCATTCTTGACACTTCACACAAACCTCTTTCGGGGCATCGTAAGTCACTTTTCTCTCTTTTATCTTTTCTAGATTTACTAAAGTTACTCTTATATTTATAGGAATTTCTTAAATTCTTAGAAAAGTAGGCGAACTTTTCATTCTTTAGGGTGTCATCATCAATCTGATTATTAGTCTCTCCCTTGACAGTGTTTAGCTCTAAAGACTTATTTTTCTTAAATTGGGTACGCAAGTTCATATACTTGGAGAGATCCTACTAGTTCTTCTATCTTAATATCATATAGGCCATTGCTTCCTTCAATAGCAATAACCTTATGTCTAAATCTCTCATGTAGGGATCTCATAACCTTTCTCATTATCTTAGTCTCGGAGATTTGCTCATCTAAGTTGAAACTATAATTCACTATGTCATTTAGTTTAGCATAGAATTTATCAAAAGATTCCTCATCTTTCATCCCAATTCCTTTTGGTCAACATCTGCAATTTCAAGTTTCTAATGGTCTTAGTTCCCTCGTGTGTGATTTCTAATATATCTCAAACTTCCTTAACAGTCTCACACATGGATACCCGTTTAAACTCGTGGAGGGAAATAGCCATAAAGATGACATGTACACCTCTATTATTCCAATTACAACCAGTTAATTCATCTTTAGTCAAAGTAGAGATATTAGTAGGTGTAACAACATCAGCAACAGGGATAAATAGGACAGTCCAACCCCTTTTTACACTAACACAAACCCGTTCATCCATAGACTTCAAGAAAGCTTTCATTCTAACCTTCCAATAAACATAATTACTATCGTCAAACAAAGGAGGAATAGAAAGTGATTGACTCGTCTAAAAAAATTAGGTCACTTATCATAATTAAGCTTTAATATCAACTAAAAAAATACTAAATAATAGTATAATCGACGGAATGATGTTTAGACCTAGCTACGCCTAGAGGTTGTATAATACAAAATTAAAACAATAAAATCAACAAATTATTGTCTCTAGATGATCATTAAGTTTAATGTCAAAGTAAACCCTAATTACACAAGCACATAATATAAATAAAAAATATTAAAGATAAAAAATAAATCAACAACAGAAATTTGTAACAAAGGAAAATCCTTGGAAGAATTCTTCACAATGATCAAAAACCTCCTGACAAACCTTACCAAAAAGATTTATTAGAAAAGATAACTTACAGTTGACTCAACCACAACTAATTCTTAGTAGACTCTGATCATCCAACCTGTAAATCATTGAAGAACCTCTTCGATTATGCAACCTGCAATTTCCAGAACTTTGGACTTCTTTTTTCTCCGCGTGGATAACCAAGAACAAACCTCTTTCTAAAGTAACTGGAACTCCAGTCATCTCTTCCCAACTTCAGAACTATAAAAGCTTATTGTTGAAGGTAAATGATTTTGGTGTTTGATCTTTAGATCTTTCGTGTTTTGATCTTTGGGTTGAATCAAGATATTTCTGAAAGAATTTTGCTATTGGTACATAGTAATACACATAATCTTTCACATAATGGTCAAATGGCGGCTCCCTATTAGGTGGGCACCTGTGGGCCCAGGCGCCCACCCAATAGGGGGCCGCCATTTGGCCATTATGTGAACCATTATATTGTTTGCTATGTACCCAAGCAAGACTCTTTCTGAAATGTGTTATTGATCTTCAAAAATATGTTCTCTAGTATGAAATAATGATTCAACACACTTAGAAATGAATTATGGCTTGTGTATATGTAATGGCTAATGTTTTAGGTTGAATAGAACTCCAAAATATGATCAAAATCGTGAACTAGAGTTAGTTGGATAAATATGCCCCTCGAGCACTGCCTTCAGGTTTAGCGAGCGATAAGGGGCTAGGTGCAACCGCCTTGAGCGCTGTCTTCACGTTTAGCGAGAGATAAGGGGCTAGGCGCGTCACGCGTAGCGAGCGGTGACCTTGCTAAAAAATTGCTCAAGTGTTGTACTTATTCTTTTAAAACCCTATCCTAGGTTATAAGTGTTGGTTGTTACAAATATGAGGGTTGAGTTTCTATAACTCTTAATAAAGTTTAGATCGGTAGATCAAGTATCTCTATGACAAAGATACTGCAAGAGCTTTACTTATATAAATTTCGAGTTGGAACCGCCTTAATCTCTAGTTGGAGTTTTTCCTTTAAAAGTTTATAAATAAGAGAAGAGCAAGGTCATAAGAGCGCTAAACGAGATTGTGTGGAGCTTGGAATACGTGGTGCTTGTGTGTGTGATTTCATTTGTATCACCACAAGGACTAGTAGGTTCAAAGTTTTCAAACACCTAGAATTTCAATGTTACTTTGTGAGATTCACACTAAGGTTGGATTCAAAACAAAAGATGTCCTTACCTTAAGTGTAAGTGCTGTTAAACTTGAGTTTGAACTCATTATATATTTGAATAATGTATACAATGATGAGTGATTAAATGTTGATCAACCATGAGAAAATCAAGTGAAAGCAAAACAAGAAGAAAAAAATGGAAGTGCCGGAAAATTGCCTGATCGCCCAGCCTTGGTTATTCAAAACAAATGCAAAAATGTTAAATTAGGTGGTCATCTGGTTTTGTATTAGGCAATCGCCCAGTGCAAATTTTTGTCCATTCAGATTTTGAATTATGGTGTCTTCTCATCAAGTTTCACACATTTTTGGCTTGATTTTTGCACATTTTCGTGCATGATTGTTGAAGTATCATATACAGGGGTGGTTTTCATGATTGAAAACACATCTTTAACATTAAATTTAGAATAATTCTTGGTTTCACCCCATGTGAGGGTGTGGACACCCTTATATACCAAATTTTATATACATGTAGCATGTCTCTTAAATTTATACCATTAACATCGAAATTAAAGATCAAACCAAGTTTTAATATTTTGTTCTTAAGTGTCTTTCTCAATTTTGTTTGCTTGATTCAAATTGTGGATTAAGGTTTTGGTTATTCCTACAAACTATTTGCCTTTGAAAGTCTTCAAGCGCTTATCCCCGATGATGTCAAATATCATTTGAAGACAACGATTCATAATCATATTCAAATCTTTCATTTGACGAAGTTCTTGTTGCTTCATCGACTTTTGTACAACATTTGTGTCCTTTACTGCTTAGCGAACCTCCATTAGGCTTTGGCATCAACATAATCCCTATCTTTGTTGTTCCCGTTTTGTCTTTTCCTATAAACTATATTTCATTTGTCTTTTTCTTGATTACTTCCCTGAGAATATTAATGTCTTTGATCCCTACCAAGTAACATCTATACTCTTATAATCTTAATTAATATTATAAATTGACAGAAAATATTTTAAAATACCCTCCAACATCGATGAAAAATCGCAAAGTAAAACTGTCACCAAACATAGATATTTCAATATTTCGCAAAATTTATATCAAAATATCGAGATATTACATCCAAAAAAAAAAAAAATAGGTCACTTCTACTTCCAAATCCAAGTTTCAAATAAAAGAATAATCTCGCTACAAATTAACTGGAAAAGGAAAAAACTTAAAATAAACTAGATGGTGCAAGACTATGTTCCTTTTTATAATCATTATTTTAAAGCTTTTTAATTCTCATACTCATTTTCAATCACAAGATTACACAAAAAAATATTTCACACGTAAATCTAAATTTTTTTTATACTTTTTAATTAACACACATTCTCCAAAAAATTACTATTCAAAACTCCACTTTCTCAAAATAATGACCATCAAACAGGGGATATATATATATGCTTGAAGAAGATGCCCAGCATGTTCATCTTAACTCAAAAGTTTCGTTTATAAGTACAAAGCCCCAAGTCAGATATCCAATCTGGTCCGTGGGAGTTTTGTCCGATAATTTTATCCTTATTTATCGATGTAGATTAACGTTGTTGCTGCTTAATTTTTCATCATGAGGGGACTAAAGTAGCCCACAAATTAGTTTCGTTCTTTTTAGTTGATTGAATTAGTTGCAAGTGGACTGATTGCATTCCCATTCTTTTGTCTATTGTCTTCCCCAATTTCTTTTGCCTACTATTTGTGGCTTAAAAAAAGGGTTACAATTTTAAAACAAATAATTACTTTACACAAGAAACAGCTTATTAACACAAAATGTCCCTACATTTCGTTCTTAGTATGCAAAACATCTTCACGTTTCAAGTTTTTATATTTTCACCCATATTTCAACGTTTCATTGTGAAAAACGTCATTTTCGTCAATTTTTATCTAATTTCTCAATTAAAATTTGTAAAATGTCATATTTTAATAAATAAATAAAAGGAAAAGAAACAAATTACAATCATACTCCCATTTTTAAAAAAAGAAGTACAAATAAAT
>CADEPD010016230.1:0-10772 GCA_902829195.1 Fraxinus dipetala | reverse complement strand
TACTCACGTGAAAGAAAGAAGAAAGGTTCCAGAGACGGTAATATTCTGGACAGTATGTTTATTGTGGACACATTCATACTGTCATACCTCTATTGATATTTTGGTTTCTTTGGATCGAGAGGAATGATGCGAAGTATAGGGGGGTTTGTATGGTGGCTAGATGTATCATTTGGACGGTTTATCGCATGATTCATTTTCTTCATAGGGGAAGACTATTTCAAGTTGTGCATTGCGATGGGATTTGACACTTGCAACCATTTTTGGTATTTTTGTGGACCCTCCTTCCTCATCTCTCTCCGTTCCATTTTGGTAACGCACTCCATAAGTCGGATCTACCAAGATCAATACTGATGGCTGTGTCAAGGATGTTTTTGCTAGCGGGGGAGGCATCATCCGAAATCATGCGTAAAACTATATTATGACTTTCTCAGCTTCGTACGAATCGTACATGATATTAGAGGCAGAACTCAGGGCTATTCTTGATGAGATTTTACTAGCTAGAGGAATCGGTCTTTCAGACATTTGGATTGAGTTAGATTCTTAATGGCTATTCACTGTGAGGAGGATGACAGTAGGCTATTCAGAGCATACTCAGATAGATCACAGACGTCGTATCATTCGACAGAGACACAGTTTCCCACATTCATAAAGAAGGGAATGAGGTTGCAGATGCAAAGGGTTGGAATCGTGAGCAATATCAGATATATGGAGTAGCTCACCAACTATGACATATTAAGGCTGCCAACATTAGAGTATGATTTTTAATTTTTTATTCTTATTTTTGTATTCATTTGCGTTAGTTCTTATTGTAAGGGAAGTAGTACTTCCTTTTTTACATTTTTACGTTTTTCCTTTATAGTTTATTTTCATTGTAAGAGAAGCAGTACTTTCTCATTTACTGTTTTCATTATTTACTCATGTAACCACAATATTCCTCCACCACAAGTGAGGGTATATTAATATAATGTCGGAGGTACCACCCTCCTTTAACTAAAAAAGAAAAAAGCCAGTGATAATAGTTCAAAGGATGCAGCCTGTGAACCTATTGTAATGTCTCAAGAAGATCAGCAACTCGCCCTTCCACACTGCCCCGACCAGGTGCCGTAAAAAGGTTGAAGGGAGCCCAAAGAAATGAAATATAAATAATTTTAAAAAGAACGAACCCTGTCCTCTGGTTAAATGCATGATTGTGATTCAATTTCTGATCTCAAGCCTTTATATGGTTCCCAACTAAGACACAATGCAGATTATCCAATAAATCATTCACAACCTGTGTTTGTGTACAAATTAACGTTTTAGCCATGCCCATTGGACTCCCAAAAATGAATTAGAGAAACATAAAAGGTTATGTACTATGCACGTGCTTTCAAGTTGCACGTTAATCACGAATATTTATTATAACGCCCCAAATTCTGTAACCCGAAGTGCTACCAAACCTGGTTTTTTTTAACGTAAATCTTTCAAATACAAGATTGGGAAAAGTCTTTAAATTTGAATTTACAAATAAATATTGTAAAGACTTAACCATTTTCAACATATGGACTTAGAGAAATACGGAATAAAATGATTTGGAATGAGTTTTTAGAAAAAACAGGAAGCGGAAACAGTTTTCTTTGGTTGCACAATGAGTTTACAAAAATTATTTGACCTAGCAAACCTTGACTAACATTAATGAAAATTTAGTAGAGAGTATATAACACATGTAAGTACAACATATAAAAATCAGGGATCTCAACGACTTTTGAAGCACAAAATTATTTTTCAAACAGGCTGGTTTGTGTTTCCCGAATCTAACCATTGTAGTTTACTAAAAATGCTATAATAAATTCCACGGCACTTCGATCGACCTGTTTTCAGTTGTATGAGATAGATAACTCATAAAGTGTCATTTTCTAGTTAAAAACATGATGAAACTCTTAATATACAAACCGAAATAAATTTTTAAAGACAATGGCAGAATGCTGAAAACTCATGAAAACATATGTCCAAACTTTAAATTTTACCGTCTCGAAATGTAGACTTAAACTACAAATATTTGGACGCCAAAAGAGTTATTAAATATAAAAAGTGACGGCCTAAAACATAAGGTATCGATTTCTCTAAAATATATTTGTCATTCATGCCAAGCCAACGCATAATCTCCAATTACTCTAAAAATGTTAGATAGGAACGAGCATCTCAAAGAAATACTTGGTAGGCTGCACATACTATATGAACATAAGAATCATGCATCTAGTCACGTATTCTTATATATTTCCTTCATGAATAAGCAAATCCATGATCAAACAATCTACTTAAAGTTGTGATGAGTCTTTGCAACCATCAGTTAAACCTATAATCTTTTAAAGTTCTAATGAGCCTCTTCTACGCTCAGTTAACATATAATTTAGTTGTAATGAGCCTCTATGACTATCAATTAAACATATAATCTCCATGACATTGACATTTAACATGTACTTCATGATCAAACATAATGAATAACATGTATGAATGAAAATTAAATTCTTATAATGATCAACTTAGTGTAGGGATCCTACCTTAATTCATGGTGATAAGGCATTGATTACATCAAACAGGATTCCTTTCTAAAATCTTAGACGTAAAATGCTTTACGTCTAGTTTGTTATCTCTGTATGTATTTTCAAATATGAAGTCTTTGTGTGTATTTAGAAGGAAGCCGTCTATAATCTAAAGTTTGATGAAAATGTGTGTTCAAATGGCAGATTTGAATAGGTATAGGTTTCCTATTTTAGTATCCTTTTTAGTATTAGGATAGGGCTTTAACAAATTGATTATAACTTAAACAAAAAATATATGTATCATTTGAATTAAAACTAAAATTAAAACTAAACACTTATAATTTGGTCTTTGAAAATATAAGGAGTCTGAATATATTTTTGAGTTTAGGATTTGCAACAATTCCAAAAACTAACTTAATCCAAAATTCTAGTTTAATTTTAATTACATAATTAAATCACCTATAACTAATCCCAAATAACTTTCATCCTAATTCAAAAATGTTAAAAGATCAAATTGGGTAGTTGGATTGCGAGGAATTCAAATGGAAAACTAATACAAATTATCCTTCATTCAAATTAAAAAATCAAAATGTTAATTAAAATTATAGTGACACACATGGCTGCGAAAATGTTAATTGCTTGATTAACATTAGTTAAAATATGACTTCTTTTCAACTACAACAACTTAGGCCCAACTTATCTGAAATAATTTTTTCTCAAGTCCAAAATTCGCTATTTAATATGAGATTTGAAACAACCCCAAAAGTGATAAGGAAATTCTCGCTAAATGAATACTTAATTATTTTACGGAATAAAAAAATAACGATGTCAAAACATATTTTCATGAGTCTCTCAACATCTCAAAATTTAAAAAACGTACCAAAATGAAATAAATGAGATTTTGTTTTCGGTCGCTACATTTAAGTAGTTCTTTTGCATTTTATCATTCTAAAAAGTTACTTTACTACATAATTTTCAAGCAAATACACGTTCTAAAGAAAACATGTTAAAACAAGCAAAGATAAGTAAAAGCTAATATACTAATACAGACTTACGAAGATCTGTTATAGAGACAAAGTACCTGTTGCTGTCACTTGGTTCTCGGACTAAGCTCAATCGGATATCATGTTTTGTGTTTTGCTTTGTTGTTTTTGCAAAACTTATTTTATTCTTATTTAAATGACTGCTTTTATCATTAAAATAATAGTATTCAACTTTTCAGTGAACTTTTAACAAACAAAATAGTAGATTTTTAAATTCCAAAACCTAAACGAAATAGACGAGCGCCCTCCTCAAAGAATATGAGGGTTTTACTATGAGACTGCCTCTTAATTCTCTTCAAAACTTGCGCCTCAGTACTTTTTTTAGCACTTCAAAAAGGTTTTTAAATCATAGGTTGGACTACATCAATTGTGAAACTGTGTGTCTTTGAACATATTCTAAAGACCCCATATAAGAAAGATGGCTGATATATGATTGTGAATTCGATCGTGATGCTTTTTCATCCAATTAATCATTTATTTTTTTGTACCAACGTTTTTCCTTTTGGATACGTATCTAATATGTTATTTCAGACCAAATATGTATTCAATATAACCCCGAACATAACTTTAATAGATTAATATGTAGGTTTTCCCAAAGAAGTTTTGCTGAAAATGTGAGAGAGAAGTTGGCTGAAACTGTGACTTTGAAAGATCCAAGTGGGATTATTTGGGATGTAGGATTGATGTCAGATGGGGATGAACATGTTCTCAAACAGGGAAGGATAGCCTTTGTCGAAATTATTTTTCTAGAGAAAAACCATATTCTGATATTTGAGTGCAACTAGGAATTCAAATTTGATGTTATTAAGTTTGACCAGAAAAATTACTGTGAGAGAGAAGCTCCACATTCTGTGACAAAATGTAAGCATACAGAAAGGGAATTTAGCTGTAAGAGAAAGAGCAACGTGCCTAAAAGATTTGATAACGAAGAAATTTAATCTTTCGACGACAAAGCAGTCTAACATGATGCTGGGGACGGTATGTCATCAAGATTTCAGCCATCAACGAAATCCAGACAGGAGGAAATGCATTTTATTGAACATTCGCTAGTTTAATTCTGTATAAGTTAACATTTTAGCCATGCACATTGGACTTCCAAAAATAAATTAGAAACACATAAAAGGTTATGCACTATTGCAAATGCTTTCAAGTCGCACGCTGATCGTACCTATTTACGTAATTTCTTTGCATTTTATCATTCTAAGAAGTTACTTCACTACATAATTTTCATGCAAATACACGTTCTAATGAAAACATGTTAAAACAAGCAAAGACAAACTACTATTTATGAACAATCTATGCTTATTTTGTTAAACGCTAATGTATTTACACAGACTTACGAAGATCCGTTATAAAGACGGAGTGTAAATGGACACAGTCGACGAGTGCCTGTTGGCGTCACTTGGTTCTCGGAATCAGCTCAATCGGTTAGCTTTTGCATATCGCATTTTGTGCTTTGCTTTGTTCTTTTTACAATCCTTATTTTATTCGTATTTAAATGACTATTTTTATCCTTAAAGTAATAGTATTTAACTTTGCAGTGAACTTTTAACAAACAAATAGTAGATTTTTAAACAGAAAAACCTAAACAAAATAGAGGAGCATTCTCCTCAAAGAATCAGAGGGTTGTACTATGAGGCTTATGCCTCAATCAATAGAGGCGTAAAACTCTTAATTCTCTTCAAAAGTTGTGCCTCATTACTTTTTCTTAGTGCCTCAAAAGGGTTTTATAAATCATGGGTTGGACAATATCAATTGCAAAATTCTGTATGTCGTTGAACATATTATAAAAACCCCATATAAGAATGATGGCTGATATTTGAGTAAGCATTTGTCACGAACTGTAAGCATACAAATAGGGAATTTAGTTGTAAGAGAAAGTGAAACATGCCTGAAAGAAATGAAGATGAAGAAATTGAATCTTCCAATGAAAAAGCAGTCTAACATGATTCCGGGGACAGGTATGTCTTCAAGACTTCGAGCCACCAACAAAGGCCGGAATGGTGGAAATCCATTTTATTGTACATTTGTTATAATGGAATTAAAAATTTGATAAAATAACTAGACTAATTTAATTGTGTATAAATTAACATTTTAGCCATGCACATTGGACTTCCAAAAATGAATTAGAAAGACATAAAATGTTATGCATTATGCACATGCCTCAGAAGTTACTTCACTACATAATTGTTGTGCAAATAGCCGTTCTAAGGAAAACATTTTAAATCAAGTGAAGGTAAACTCCTATTTATGAACAATCTATGCTTATTTTGGTAAACGGTAATACATCTATACCGACTTACAGAGATCCGTGTATAGAAACAGAGTATAAATGGACACAGTCTACGAGTACCTGTTGTTGTCAGTTGGTTCTCGGAGTCAGCTCAATTGGTTAGCTTTTGCATATGTGTTTGGTGTTTTGCTTTGTTCTTTTTGAAATCCTTATTTTATTCTTATTTGAATGACTGCTTTTATCATTAAGATAATAATATTCAACTCAATGGTGATCTTTTAACAAACAAAATAGTAAATTTTTAAACTTCAAAACCTGAACGAAATAGAGGACTGCCCTTCTGAGGGTTGTACTCAATAGAAGCGTAAGCCTCTTAATTAATTCTCTTCAAAACTTACGCCTCATTACTTTTTGTTAACCCCTCAAAAGGTTTTTACAAATCATGGGTTGGACTACATCAATTGTGAAACTTGGTGCGCAGTTGAACATTTTCCAAAGACCCCATATAAGAAAGATGGCTGATCTTTGAGTGTGAATTCGATCACGATGCTTGTTCATTCAATTATTCATTTATTTCAGGCAGCACAGTCTTTCCTTTTGGATACGTATCTCATAATTTACTGCAGAACAAATATATTCGATGCCCCAAACATAGCATTAATAGATTAATGTTACGTTTTCCCAAAGAAGTTTTGCTGAAAATGTGGGAGAGAAGTTGGCTGAAATTGTGACTGCGTGAAATCCAAGTGGGATAGTTTGGGATGTAGGATTGATGTCGGATGGGGCTAAACATGTTCAAAAACAGGGCTGGAAAGCCATTGTCGAAATTACTTTTGTAGAGGAAAAGGATATTATGATATTTGAGTGCAACAAGGAATTCAAATTTGATGTAATTATGTTCTACCAGGAAAATTTCTGTGAGAGAGAAGCTTCACATTTTGTGACGAAATGTAAGATTACTAGAAAAGAATTTAGCTGTAAGAGAGGAGCAGTGTGCCTGCAAGAATTGAAGATGAAGAAATTGAATCTTCCGACGATAAAGCAGTCTAACATGGTTCTGGGAACAAGTATGTCTTGAAGACTTCCAGCCACCAACAAAGTGCGGAATGGTGGAAATCCATTTTATTGTACATTCATTATAATGGGATTAAAATTTTGATAAAATAAGTAGACTAAATTAATTGTGTACTAATTAACATTTTAGCCTTGCACATTGGACTTTCAAAAATGAATTAGAAACACATAAAAGGTTATGCACTATGCACATGCTTTCAATTCGCAAGTTGATTGCACCTATCTTCGTAGTTTTTTTTACATCTTATCAATCTGAAATGTTATTTCACAGCGTAATTTTCATGCAAATACGCGTTCTGAAGAAAACATGTTAAAACAAGCAAAGACAAACTACTATTTATGAACAATCTATGCTTATTTTTGAAAATGCTGATATATTTACACAGACTCACGAATATCTGTTACAAAGGCGGAGTTTAAATGGACTCAGTCCACGAGTACCTATTGGCGTCACTCGGTTCTCGGAGTCAGCTCAATCGGTTAGCATTCGCATATCGTGTTTTGTGTTTTGCTTTGTTCTATTTGCAATCCTTATTTTATTTTTATTTAAATGACTGCTTTTATCGTTAAAATTTTAATATTCAAATTTTCAGTGAACTTTTAACAAACAAAACAGTAGATTTTTAAACTCCAAAACCTAAACGAAATAGAGGAGCGCCCTCCTTAAAAAAAATGAGGATTGTAGAATAAGGCTTTCGACTCAATTAATAGAGGCATAAGCTTCATAATTCTCATCAAAACTTGGGCCCCAATTTTTCTTAGCCCCTCAAAAGGGTTTTATAAAACATGGGTTGGACTATATCAATTGCGAAACTCTGTACGTGTAGATCATATTCCAAAAACCCCATATAAGAAAGATGGATGATATTTGAGTGTGAATTCGATAATGATGCTTGTTTGTTCAATTATTCATTTATTTGTTGAAGCACGGTCTTTCCTTTTGGATACGTATCTCATATGTTATTTTGGACCAAATTTGTATTCGATATGACCCAAAACGAAAATTTAATAGATTAGCAGGCAGTTTTTCCCAAAGAAGTGTTGCTAAAAATGTGAGAGAGAAGCTGGCTGAAGCTGTGACTCTGAATCATGTGAGATTGTTTGGAATGTAGGATTGATGTCAGATGGGGATAAACATGTTCTCAAACAGGGCACGAAAGCCTTTTTCGACAATACTTTTCTAGAGGAAAATAATATTCTGATATTCGAGTGCAATAGGTAATTTAGCTGTAAGAGAAAAAGAAACATGCCCGAAAGAAATGAAGATGAAGAAATTGAATCTTCAGACGAAAAAGTAGTTAACGTGATTCTGGGGACAGTTATGTCTTGAAGACTTTGACCAACCAACAAAAGCCTGAATGGTGGAAATCCATTTTATCGTACATTCATTATAATGGGATTAGAAGTTTGATTAAATAAGTAGACTAATTTAATTGTACATAAATTAACATTTTATCCATGCACATTGGACTTCCAAAAATGAATTAGAAACACATAATGGGTTATGCACTATGCACATGTTTTCAATTTGCATGTTCGTCGCACCTATCTTCGTAGTATTTTTGCGTTTTATCATTCTGAGATGTTACTTCACTACATAATTTTCATGCAAATACACGTTATGAAGAAAACATATCATAAAAAGTAAAAACAAAAAACTATTTATGAACAATCTATGCCTATTTTGGTAACGCCGATATATTTATACAGACTTACAAAGATCCGTTATAGAGGCGGAGTTTAAATGGACACAGTCGATGAGTACCTATTGGCGTCCTTGGTTCTCGGAGTCAGCTCAATTGGTTAGCACTCACATGTCGTGTCTTGTGTTTTGCTTTGTTCTATTTGCAATCCTTGTTTTATTTTATGCCTGCTTTTGTCGTTCAAATATTAATATTTAACTTTTCAATAAACTTCTAACAAACAAAATAGTGGATTTTTAAACTCCAAAACCTAAACAAAATGGAGGAGCGCCCTCCTTACAGAATCTGAGGATTGTAGTATGACGCTTTCGCCACAATCAATAGAGGCATAAGCTTGTTAATTCTCTTCAAAACGTGCGCCTCAATTTTTCTTAGCTCCTCTAAAGGGTTTTATAGAACATGGGTTGGACTATATCAATTGCGAAACTCTATATGTCGTTGATCATATTCTAAAAACCCCACATAAGAAAGATGGCTGATATTTGAGTGTGAATTTGATAATGATGCTTGTTCCTTCAATTATTAATTTATTTGTTGTAGCACGGTCTTTCCTTCTGGATACGTATCTCATATTTTATTTCAGACCAAATATGTATTCGATATAACCCCAAACAAAACTTTAATAGATTAGGAGGTAGGTTTTCCCAAAGAAGTGTTGCTGAAAATGTGAGAGAGAAGTTGGCTGAAGCTGTGACTCTGAAAGATCCATGTGGGATTATTCGGAATGTAGGATTGATGTCAGATGGGGATAAACATCTTCTCAAACAGGACAGGAAAGACTGTGTCGAAAATACTTTTCTAGAGGAAAATATTATTCTGATATTTGAGTGCAACAGTGAATTCAGCTGTAAGAGAAAAAGAAACATGCTCGATAGAAATGAAGATGAAGAAACTGAACCTTCGGACGAACAATCAGTTCACGTGATTCTGGGGACAGGTATGTCTTGAAGACTTTGAGCAACCAGCAAAAGCCTGAATGGTGGAAATCCATTTTATCGTACATTCATTATAATGGGATTAAAAGCTTGATTAAATTAGTTGACTAATTTAATTGTGCATAAATTAACATTTTATCCATGCAAATTGGACTTCCAAAAATGAATTGGAAACACATAAAGAGTTATGCACTATGCACATGCTTTCAATTCGCACGTTCGTCGCACCTATCTTCGTAGTATTTTTGTGTTTTATCATTCTGAGATGTTACTTCACTACATAATTTTCATGCAAATACACGTTATGAAGAAAACATATCATAAAAAGTAAAAGCAAAAAACTATTTATGAACAATCTATGCCTAATTTAGTAATGCCGATATATTTATACAGACTTACAAAGATCCGTTATAGAGGCGGAGTTTAAATGGACACAGTCGACGAGTACTTATTGGCGTCCTTGGTTCTCGGAGTCAGCTCAATTGGTTAGCACTCGCATATCGTGTTTTGTGTTTTGCTTTGTTCTATTTGCAATCCTTGTTTTATTTTATGCCTGCTTTTGTCGTTCAAATATTAATATTCAACTTTTCAATAAACTTCTAACAAACAAAATAGTGGATTTTTAAACTCCAAAACCTAAACAAAATGGAGGAGTGCCGTCCTCAGAGAATCTGAGGATTGTAGTATGTCGCCACAATCAATAGAGGCGTAAGCTTCTTAATTCTCTTCAAAACGTGCGTCTCAATTTTTCTTAGCTCCTCAAAAGGGTTTTATAAAACATGTGTTGGACTATATTAATTGCGAAACTCTATACGTCGTTGATCATATTCTAAAAACCCCACATAAGAAAGATGGCTGATATTTGAGTGTGAATTCGATAATGATGCTTGTTCCTTCAATTATTCATTTATTTTGTTGTAGCACGGTCTTTCCTTCTGGATACGTATCTCATATGTTATTTCAGACCAAATATGTAAAGTTCGCATTGGGCGCTTTAGAGGCGCACTTTGCACTTCGCACACACATATCGTCGCGATGAGCTGAGGAGCCTTATAGTTTTCAGAAATGGACACATGGTTCGATGACATGGCAACGAGAGGCTCAATGAGTTGGCATCCTAAGTGGCACACGGGTAAAAGGTTACGTCACTTCATCCTGCATGGCAGTTGGTTCAGTTGGACGTACGCATGGCTTCTGCAAGGCTGGTGACTATTCAGAATAAAGTTAATAGGTATGATGGTATAATCTGAACCGTCAGATCATTA
>CADEPD010016229.1:0-11676 GCA_902829195.1 Fraxinus dipetala | reverse complement strand
CTGTAATTCAATTATTTCACTGATAACTTATTTTTTTTTCTATATGTATTTAATTTACGAAAATGTAATAAATACTATAATTAATTCTCAATTAATTAATATTCACAGTCACATTCATTTAATTAATCATGTCCATGTTATTAATTCTCAATTAATTAACATTCACATTCATTTAATTAATATTAATTATCTATAATAATAATATATTAAATGTCATATCAAGTTAGAATCATTTTTTGGACTATATCCCTATTGTAATTCAATTATTTCAATAATAACTTATTTTTCATTTTTCAATATGTATTTAATTTACAAAAATGTAATAAATGTCAAATTAGTTCTCAATTAATTAAAATTAATTAACATTAACATTCACATTCATTTAATTAATCACGTCCATGTTATTAATTCTAAATTAGTTAACATTAACATTAACATTCATTTAATTAATATTAATTAGAATTTCAAATTTAATTATACTGTTTATTATTCACGTACATGTATGTTAATTAACATCCTGTTTCACTTAATTGGAAATTAAATTATATTCATTTAAAAATTCTTGTTTGAGCCATTTTTTTTATGCACATTTTTTTATTCATTTTCAACCACACATTCTTTAATAAAATAATATTTTTCATCACATCAATAACTTTTCCTTCTTTTTCAACCATACATTTTTCATCAATCTATTATTCCAAAATACATTCTTCCAAAATAATTTGGCTCAAATATCATGTATATATTCTTTGATATTAATTTTAAATTAATTAACATTCACGTTAATTCATGTATTGTATTTATCATTCATCTTCATTTATGCATTTAGTTATAATTCTAATACTCACATTCAAGTACGCATTTCACTATTTATGTACTTGTATAATAATTAACATTTATTTTTAGTTACTTGTATTTATCTTATATTTATATCAAAATGGTAAATGAAATGTCAAATATTACTTTCACGACATTTATAAAGCATTTTAGAATAACGTCTAATGCACGTTCACTCTGACTAGTTACCTCAAAATATCACTAAGTATTTATAAGAAAATGAATGAGTTTGAAGATCTTAGATGCTTAACAATATCTCATCTCAATGACTTAGCCCTTGTTTGGTTCTCATTTTTTCATTCATAAAAATGAAAAATATAACCGTTATCCATCACATCAAGTCATCAATTTTGAATTTATTTCTCTTGTGTGGGCCCAATAACGATTATATTTTTCATTCTTATTCTGTAATAATGTACAACAGACGAGCCTTTATATATAAAGTATCAAAACATTACAGTCTAATTCTCATGAGTTTGTGACATTTCATACATTGTCCTAAACGAAAAAGAGGAAATTTAACTCTCAATCACTCTTGCACATAGATGTAACATCAATTATATTGCACGTGGCTCAAAGTGTCACATCACAGTTGTCCTAATGCATAAGCTTCGGACCATAACCGCCTCAGAGACTAGAGGCCCATCTAACATGGCTAGGGGTTATGACCTCGTCGATGGCTTATGATGGAAATGTGACACATGGCTGCATGAAGTTATGTGATATCAAAGGTTGTCGTCAACGGAGAAGCATTAGGGATGCACCCCAACACCTCAGAATGAGAGGTGGTTGAGGCAACTGTAGATGGCTGAAAATAGGTGCTTGCGTGGTATTTTGTTTAGTTGGCGACGATGTGGACTGCCATGTAGACGGAGACGTAACAACGCAAATCATCATCTTGTCTACTAAACAATCAAATTTCTATTATCAAGAGTACATTTATTTACCTATCAATGTTGACAATCCAAGGTTAATTCCTAACATATTTTTCTTGTGTCATTTGGCTACATCAATTGGTAACAGACCCCAGTCTATGGTCCTTGAACAAGCCATTGTGGAGAATAACTCCCATCCGTGAAGATTTGGTAAAAATGAATCAATAATACAGTTGCGTCAACATATGGACTTGTCGACACAATCAGGGGTAGACCCAACATCTGACCAGCCCTCACGGCCGTCCATACTGGATCTGTCGAGAGCTTCAGTTCAGTAGTCGCCGTTGTCGGAAAATGGAGAAGAAGCCCAAATTTTGTTTTTCTCCCTTTGTTATTGGTTGGCAGTTTGGGCCTTCTTAAAAAAAATAAGGCCTAATGAATGGGCCAATCAAAACCCATTAGCCACAAGTCCACACCCAATTCCAAAATTGCAAACGGCAAGAGGAGAGGAGGGAGACGACGACGACGACTGCGCGTCTGCGCCGCTGCGACTGCGAACCTGCTGGCTGCTGCCTCCGAAGGCCGATTGACGAGCCGGTGGTGGACGGTGGTCGGGAAGGTGGGCATGGAGAAAGAGGAGATTGTGGAAAACATTGTTAGCGTGATTGAAGCGGCAGCTGAGAGGGTGCCGAAAAAGTGGAATGGTATGAGGGGTTTGCACCTAAAGCTTTCTGATTCGTTCGCCTTGCCAATTTACCAGGTGTTGCCCGACATAAAGTTGAATTGACGGGACGAGGAAAAGTGAGAAGGACGTTGAGGAAGTAAAGATGAATGATAATGAGGCTGAAGAGAGAGAAATTAATTGAAGGAAAGATGGCAAAAGTGGGAAGAAGAAGAAAAGGAGAATTCATGAGGTTCAGTATATGGACGTTGAAGATGATATCGTGAATGACGACGATGTGGATGAGGGGACGATGAATGAGAATGATGATGAATTTAAGGGGAAAGAAGGGATTTGATTTAGGAAAATAGTGAGGATGAGGAGTTTAGTGAGAGGAGTCATGATGATGACGATGACGATTTGGATGTAATGAATTTGGGGGAGTTATAAGCTACTTGAATGAGGAGAAGAAACCAAAGAAAGATGGAATGTCAATGGGAAAGAAGAGGACGAGAAAGACTGAGAATGGGAAAAGATGAAGGAACTGCAAAGGTGAAAGATACCAAAGGAAGAAAAGAGTGTCAATGAAATGATGAACCTCAGAGCAGCTACTGAGTTTAGTCAACTAAAGGTCTGAGCATAATTATGTCATCTTAATTTTTGAATTACTCTGGATTATACTGATCATCATTGTGCATAAATTCTCATATTTATATACTTTTTACAATGTAGTGCATTTACATATTATTGAATTATATTTTCGGCTATTACTTGATTGTCAACTGTCATCGATCGGGCAACAGTCAACGGTCTCCGCGGTAATGCTGGATTCGCCCCTGGACACAACAACGGGAAGTGTTGGGTGCACTTGCTGAGGATCAGCAACAGAAATGCCGTGGAACAGTGGTCGCAGGTGGCTTGACAGGTTGGGTAGGCAGCGGCAGCTGGTTGTTCTCCACGGAGGCAGCAGCAGTGCTTGTGCATGTGCATGTGTGGTGGGGGAGAGCCTTGTTATTCTGCAGCTTAAGTGGGATTGTCTGGACCCCAGGGGATAGGCTGGGGAACCAATTAGTCACAGTTAACACTTGTTTCATGTCTTAACATCACAAACCATGTGAAATTGTTAGCAGCTAAGGTATTAAGAACCTGTGAATCTTTTCAAAGTTAAGAGCCACCAGCACTATTCTGTAATTAGTTCCTTTTCAACATCCCATCAAGTCAAATGTGGAGAACCAGAAAGAAAATATTTTAGCTTAATTTGGATACAGTTTTAGCTTAATTTAGTTCATAAAATCAGCATTTATTCTAAACAAATGCAATGGTATAATGGACCAAAGAAAAGAAAAAGAACGAATAAAATTTCTTTGTTTCATCATTCAACCGACGTCCGGGGCCCAAGGAATTGAGAAACCGATGAAGAACAAAAGTTGCAATTGACTCTCATCATAGGTGCTCATAAAGAGGGAGCATCTGGTTCTTATCTATTGTAAATTATTAAGATTTCGTTTCATGCGAGTTGATATTATGCTTTTCTAAAGGAATCAAGCCTTGTTGCTCCAGAACAGGAATTGAACTACTCATACAGATTCTGTGAATCTTGATATCTTCTGAATCTTATTGAACTGTTATCTAACCAAACATTTGGCACACAGTCGATAATATTTGAACTTATTTTTCTTGTATAATCATACTGTCCAATGTTCCATAAATCCATATACAATTGGCAATGCCTTTGAATTTCTGTGTAGGCAATTTCATCGACAATTGTGTTAAAGGTTGATAAGAGTTCATTAGTTTCGCGTAAAAGAAAACACATTGCACCATTGATTGAATTTAGAAATCCTTCTTGAGTTAACTATTTGAAGAAAATGCATGGTAAAAACAAAATACATAAACGAAATAAGATTTAAGTTTGTAACTTCTGGTCATTCTCTGATACAACTAAGTTCTTGTTTAGTTCACTTTCTCACATTGCTCCTGAAAAAGAAAGATGAAGAGAGAAACATGTAAGTGCCTTGAATCAAGAAACTACATTGTAGCTAGTTATTATGCTAATGGTAAATTGCTTACCAAAGTCCTTAGGTGTCTTACATTTGTAGCACTCCATCCTGCTAGCATAATTGTGCACACCACATCCTAATCTGGGAAAATAATAAATTCACTCATAGATAAAGAATTCCAATGAAATTACATAACTAATATACCTCGTTCACTTTTTAAGCGTATACCTCATTCACTTTTTAAGCCCCCACACGGTGTGTAAGTGTTCATGTTGGTGTGCGTGAGAGTGCGCGTGTTCTTGTGACGTGGTGGGTGCTGCCTTTTAGTTATGCAAAATTTGCAAAACACATTGGAAGTTGGCCATGATTGCATGAAGATACTCTTTCTTTGAAGTGTAATTTTGTGAAAAATGTAGGTTAATTTTAAGTTAGTACACTTGCAAGACAATCCCTTGGAATTATGATAAAGAAAATACACTTATTCCACTTCACATTAATGTCAGATAATTCCTCTCCCCTTATACTCCCAAACTTAATGTGAACTAATTATTGAATCACCTTGTCTGAGAGCTCAAGCTATTCAAGAGCGGATGGTTTTACCTGGTGCAAATCCAGTCGCCAGTTTTCCATCCGGGAAGCACACTGGCATCATATGCATAACCAGCAGATGCCATCATTCCAGCACCGTATCCACAATAATCTCTTGATGCACCGCATTGATAGCAGCTTGTTCGGCTTGCATAGTTGTGTGCACCACAATTCAAAGTGCCACAATACCAGTCTCCAGCCAAGACTTCTGTTCTGTTCGTCCCATATGCGGACACATCGGCTTCGGTGGCATATTTAGGACAGCTACATCGTTGGCATGACTCGCGTTTCTTGAAGTTGAGATGCTGGCATGCAGCACACATCCAGTCTCCACTACTCATTTACTATGTATAGTTATCTGCAAATAGAAATCCCATATCAGTAAGAACAAAACAATGGTCTTACAATTTCGAACTACAATAGCTTGTTTCTTATGGTGGATTGTACAATACTAGATGGAGCTATAATCTCGTCTAGACCAGTCAAGTACTATACCGAAGCAGCAAAAAAAAAAAAAAAACAAGCACGTGAAAATGTCATCTATATGCATTGGGCAGATCTCTACAATGCAGGAAGGACTCACCTGAAGAAAGAAAAGTTTGCTGTATTGGTAGAAGAAGGTATTGCTTGGAGTGAAATGAATTGGCAAATGGCTAGGGTAGTTTATATACTTGTTAAGGTCTTGTTTGGTGGGACCCTAAACTTACTTTTCCTTATTATGTGAGCTTCAGATGGTTTTCTTAAGTGATCCCAGAAGCTGATATTTTGAAAGATTTCTTTTGGATGAGGGGACATGCAGGGGAGGGTTTGAAGTTGTGAACTGCCCTGTGCATGCATAGAATCACTTATCTTTCAAAGTTAAGTGCAATAATGCTACTTTTTTCATATGATTCCCATTGCATTATTTTGTAAAGAGTTTGAAACATTATTCCATATTCTGTATCCATTTCAGTTCAGGTGTTATGAGGGGAAGACGTTATTTGCCACGTGAGAAGATATTTAGCCTACATCACTTGCCGAAATGGATGGCTCGAGTAGATATGACTTGGAATTACACGTTGCATTCCACGTAAGCTGCATATATCCCTTGTTGATGAGTAGGCTTGTCCACATGGTTGAGGTTCAAATCAGAAAACAGGAGAATTGTTCACATGGGAATCAATTCCTTATAATGCACATCTATTGCCAAATTCCATTCTTCTTTGCAAGGTTTGATTCCTTTTTTCCTCAATAATTCAAAAGTCATTTGAAGATAGATGTCACACCAACATTCTTTGCGTCGCCAACTTATCGTATGTACATATGTATGTATGTGTGCGTGGCTACTGCGATATAACATTTTTTAAGGTTGATTTATCAGAATCTTTTCCCCGATGGCTGGTCAAACCTCTAGCAAATTATACCATCGTTCATGACATAAATCAACGAAAAGGAAGTCTAATCCCGCTTATTTAACACTAACAACTAAAAATTTAATCACTTGGGAGAGATAAGATCAGGTTTTGCTTCATAATATTAAGGTATATTCTGTAAAGCATTTTGGGAAAGAGAATAAACTAATGTTTACTTGAGCGACACTGACAACTTGAATCAATTCTTAGTTGTATTGAATTATGCTAGGTTTAATTGAATTTCTTAGTATGCTGTGGCCCCGAGCCAAACAGATTGGGAGAAATAAATGGCTTGTTTAGTCCTATGATGCTTTGGAATACAACTTGCAAACTTTGCACTTATTCCACACAATATTAGGATTGGTGGAGAATGGGCTTGCATTTGCTTGCTATATACTTGAAGGACCCTAGACATGTAATGAAGTCAAATGATACATCTACTTTTCTCATTCAAAGCGACGGTCGTATATGCACATGTGAAAAGACAGTCTATTTAAATCATGGTACCTTGGCGTTCGAGGTGGTAAGAGGGAGAAACAAAGTGGATGTGATTCAAGATGTTGCATTTTGAATTACTTGAGATCCGAAGTGTCGTGATTTAAATGTACAATCCTCTCACGTATGGATATTGGATTGTCCTACCAAAACTTATTTCCTAATTTAGTGGTGTCAAAACTTATCTAGAGCCAGGCTCAGCTCTTGGGGTTTGCAGCCCATATATATTTTAGGCTTGCTACCAAAAAAGCGTCGTGCAAGGCCATCTCCATAACCAGATTGACACCTCTAGACTAGTTGGAGTCGCGAGACCTACAATTAGGGGTGTCAAATATGGCCTCGCGGCCTAGTGGCCTAAGCAGTGCACGACATCAGCCCGTAGAGCTGGCCTCTCTCTCTCTCTCTCTCTCTCTTTTAAATATTAATGCATACTTAGCAGCATGCGTCAGCGCCTTAATGCATGCTTTTATGCTTTATTCCATGCTAAGAGGCATGCATTAATGTTTGATGCAAGGTTAATGCAGTTAAGCATGCAAATCAAAATTTGAATTTTTAATGAAAAAATCTACAATTCTTTTAAAAAGAAATATTATGAAAATTGCTCGACCGCGCCTTTGCACGGCCAGCCTTGATGCTACCCTTTGACACCTCAACTTGTAGATCTTTCACAACATTCTACATAAATGTTCCTTCAATGGTGATTGAATATCAATGATTTGAACACTAAGGACGTGTTTGGTTTCCAATACTAATCAAGAATTAAGCTTCCATTTTTTCACTTAGCCATTTCCGTTCTTTGGTCTCGATGTCCAAACCATCGCTCCTAGGTGTAAGACGTAGATCGCTCCATTCTCTCCTCGTTTTTGAATAGTTGAGAATATTAATTAAGTTATTAAGCACATGGAATACAGTTTCCAAATTGGAATGGAAAAAGGGATTTACAATTGGGAGTTGACATGCAATTTTGTGGAGCACTTTTGACTGTGAAGATGGGGTCCACATTTACTGACGTGGTAACATAGACGCTGACGTGTTGACATAGGATTTGATAAGGAAGAATCCTAATCACCAAATTTTAACCAGACAAAATGAATATTCTTACATGAAAAACCTTAGACCCCTTCTTTGCTTTATTCGATGTAGGTTGTGACCATTCTCAAAAAGGGGTCTAATTCTCCTCAATAATACTCACAAGAATCCACATCCTAAATGGTGACGAGAAAAATAGCCACTGCTTTTGAATTTCGGATATTCCTAGATTAATTGTAGCTTAATTGTGCCGTAGTGTGTGCAAGTCAATGATATCTAAATTATGTATAAAATTTCGACGCGTCCATATTTGTTTTACAATTACATATTTAATACACAATATTAAACATAAGAGTGTCAAAATGAGTGGGTTGACGTCGATCGAGCCTCATGCATGTAGGCTAAGCTCAAGCCGTTGTCAACATAACCGGGTTGGGCCAACATGTCATTTTTGAGTTGATAAATCGAGCCGCCTAGGCATTTCTTCACGTGTCATTGGGTAGAAAATTTCAACCTGACACGACGTGCCTTAATTCGTAGACCAATAAGTGAATAGGCTCACAGCAAGCTAGACTAGTTTCAATCCTATTTTACAATGGGATGAGTCACCTTGTGCTTGGGCTGTTGCCCATTTTGACACCGCTAAAATTGGATAATATTTGACAAGTAAAAGAAATTAAAATCCTCTGTAAAAATTGTCCATTCTTATTCGATATTATTTATCTGTGAAGACAGATAACATCTGCACCTCATCCAACCTACACTCCCAATTTGACGATTTGGACCAGAAATGAAAATTAAAAAAATGGTTTTAGATGCCTTTTTCCCTTTGTGGACCCATTTATTCCATCCAATACTTTCATAATCTTTTATGGACATCAAAATTTATTTGCAATGGACTGGTCACTAATTAAGAGAGATTGAAAAAGACGTTTGAAACTTTTAAATTATTTCTTATAATTTTTTGAAAAATAAGTTTTGATTTATTTTTTAGAAAAACTAACTTTTAATTTTTAAGCACAATTCAACATGCTCCATTTTGTATAAACATAATAATCTCTTTTCCGCGATAGTGATGTTATCTCGCAAAATATATAAAAAAGAAGAAATAGTAAACTAAAATTAACAAAGATTGTGATTGCTAATAAACTATGAGCAATGCTTATGTACAGGACATTGCTTCACAGGGGCCTCACAGGCCCCTCACAAAGTTTCACCGACCGCAGGTATTATGCTTCAAGGCTGCCCTCCCCTCATTTTTAGACCGACAAGTTCGAACAACTAGCACACACGAGCGCTATGAGTAGGATGTTAAGGAGAATATATGCATATGATCATATCATTAGTGTACTATTTGGTAAAATAGGTCACACGCCTAGTTATTAGCGTGCTTGCCGTGCCGAATGAAGAGACAAGCTTTCTCACTGCGTGACACAAAAGGTAGGCTCCACCCTTTTGTTTTTTTTTTCTTGTGGGGTACATCCCCTTTGTTAGGGCCTGTAAGGCCCCTGTGAATGCAATGCCCTGTACAAAGGGCATTGCTCAATAAACTATTCATATGATAGATAAAAAATAATAAAAAAAAAATACTTTGTACATTGGTATGATAAAATAAAGTGACACAAAAGATATAAAAAAGAATTAGATTATTTAATGCCTTCCATGACGTAGAATGTAACTCAATAGCATTGAAATTATGTTATATGTACAATATCGGTTGACAACATTCTGTTTAACATCATCATATTCATTCATTTTTAAAAAACCTGTTTTCTCCTTCACATGTTAGGATTTTGACAACACATGATTATCAACCAATGTTTTTCAATTAGCTTTATTCATAGCATTGTGGGGACTAGGGAGTATCAACTATCATGTAATAAATAGGGTAGATACAAGAGAAAAAAAGGGTAATTCATTATGCCCATAATTTGCTTGCTCTTTTTGAAGAGACTAGTGAGCGCAAGTGCAATGCACGTGTCATAGTGTAGTTGACTATTTCATAGCGTGGAATGATTTTTGGTCATTTTACAACAAATTCATCACATATACTTCTTGTCTTACCCAAGCTGACTTTTACTAAGGAGAATTTTATCTCTTCTACCAATTTACCTACTTCTAAACTTTCCATCTATGCCAGTGCAAACTCGTCTTCCCTCGTTCCCATTTACACCAATGCTCATCCAGGTAATTTAGTTTTTTACTTTATTCTGGGATTACAAATTATGGAATGGCAAAGAAAATCACTCGTAGTATAGATTATTAATCTATGTAGCATCAAATAATTTGGCGGCCTCTTTGCAATTGCAGAAGAAGAAAATCATGGAAGGATTCTTCAGCCCAACTGAATACACATTCTTGGCTAACTACACAAACAATCAGCTTCGTTCCAACCATTTAGAATGAGTTTTGTCACTTGTAGATACATTTACATGTAAATTGATGTCAAGAATAAATTATGTCGTTTACGTATTTTTGATTTCGAATCTAGTAATGTTTGCCAACAAATTTGTTCTTTTATGTAGTTGCTGCTATGTTGCGTTCTTAATGTATAAACACTTGTATTCCATAATCATCGATTTTTCGTGGAGATTTTTGGCACTACTATGGTCCTGTTGTTTTCCTTCCTAGGTTTTTAATGTTAAAATCAGTAGTGTTAGTGTTCATTGTGTTTTTTGCATAATAAATATTATCTCTATTTGATCACCTATAATTAATATTGAATAGACACGCGTTAAGAATAAAAAGAACCCCCTAACAGTGCTACTTAATTTACATAGAAATTTAAGGGCTAAAAATTACAAAGATTGACGAAACAGTTACATTGTCAGTGGTCGAAAATCTAATCTTCCTAAGTCCCGAGAAAAGGGCATTAAGCGAATCTTTTTATGCAATTTAAAATGAACTTGAAATAAAATCGAAATATGTCTGTCTCTAGTACTACAAATCCGTGCCTTTCTCTATACTTATCTCCTTGCAAATTAAAATCCAATATGCAGCCGAACCATCAAGAAACAAAAAAAATAAAATCAAAATGAATCAAATATGAGGAGATAATAGATCAAATTTTGTGTGAATAGACGAAAAGTATAAAATGTATAATGTTGCATTATGTCTAGAATCATAAAATGCAGAAATCATTTAGCGAAATTTTTTTTTCTATTAACATGTGTGAAGAACCAATAAATCTCTCAAAAGCATATTATCTTAAAAGATAGACCAAAGATAGAATATAAAACTTAATGATATCTTTAGATTTTCCCTGAAATGAACACCCATCACATATGAAATGATCTTAGGGAAAGAAAATTAATATATACTTTTGCTATAAACCTATATTGCGGAAAGAAAATTGAGTTTAGTTCACTTCGCCCCTAGCTTTTAGTTCATTTAGCGCCTAGCTCATGGGTGTTATATATCTTTTCATCAATGATCTTATAATGCATTTCTATTTAGCGGTGTTGTTTCATCTCAGAAATTATTGTGTACAAGTATAAAATATAAAGTGACATTTGTTCTCTGGAATTTTCTAGGTCATCGGAATTATCAGAATACTCTTGATTATGAGGTATGTGGTTACATCCTTCATTGCTATATTAATCTTGTACTTTTCATGTTTATATTCCATTTCATAACTTTGACTACCTCTAAATTAGGCCATTGCGTCATTTCTTCAGCCAGCATCTGCAAAATAAAATGATCTTTTGTAATTTTACTTTCATTTGACTAAGAAAAACGAAAGCTTTATCAAATATAAACTTGCGTATACAAAAAATCAGGTCATAATAAATATAAATGGA
>CADEPD010016213.1:0-13238 GCA_902829195.1 Fraxinus dipetala | reverse complement strand
CATACAAGAAGAGCGCTTGCGTTTTGTGGAGGCTGAAACTGCTTTTCAAACTTTGCAGCACTTGCATGCTCAAACTCAGGAAGAGCTGCGGTCTTTGGCTTCAGAACTGCAGAGGAGGGCTGAACTTTTGAAGACTGTGGAGTCCCATAATCAGAGTTTGCAAGATGAAGTTCTACAGGTTAAGGAGGAGAACAAGAACCTCAATGAGATCAATGAATCTTCAGCATTGTCAATAGAGGATATGGAAAATGAGATCACTGGCTTAAAAGGAAGAAACGGGAAACTTGAAGAGGAAGTCGAGCTTCGACTTGATGAGAGAAATGCTCTCCAGCAAGAAATATACTGTCTGAAAGAAGAACTGAATGACTTGAACAAGAACCACATTTCAGTTCTGGAGCAGGTGCATGCAGTAGGCATTAACCCAAGGTCCTTGGGATCATCAGTTAAGGAATTACAGGATGAGAATTCAAATCTGAAGGAAACTTTCTCTAGAGAACAAAATGAGAAAGTAAATCTCTTGAAGAAACTGGAAATACTGGAGCAGCTTCTTGAGAAAAATTCCGTATTGGAAACCTCCTTATCAGATTTGAATGTTGAACTAGGGGTAGCCAGAGGACAGATGGAGGCACTGGATCAATCCTGCCGATCTCTTTCAGAGGAAAAATCCTCCCTTATTGATGAGAAGGACTCTCTCATGACTCGGTTACAGGTGACAAGTGAGAATCTGGAAAAACTCTTGGAGAAGAACTCTCTTCTGGAGAATTCCCTTTCTGATGCTCATGGTGAACTTCAAGCCTTGAAGGCTGAATCCACAAGCCTAGGAAATTCATACCAGTTACTCGTGGAGGAGAAGACTGTCCTAATCAATGAAAGGGGCGATTTAACTTCTCAGTTGGGAACTACCCAGACAAAGCTAGAAGATATGTGTAAAATTTATGGAGATTTGAAAGAGAAATACATGGTTCTGGAGAAGGAGAAAGAATCCACTATTGGCAAATTAGAAGGGCTGCAGATGTCATTGGATGTAGAAAGGCAAAAACATGCCAATTTTGTCCAAATGAACGAGCAAAGATTCACTGACATCCAAGCTGAGATGGAGCTTTTGCAGGAAGAATCTCAACAAAGAAAGAGAGAACTTGAAGAAGTGCAGGATAATACTTCAAATTATGATATTGAAACATTTGTCTTACGTAAGACTGTCGAAGATCTAGAAGAAAATAGCTGCTCCTTGCTGATTAAGCATCAGAAACTCGTAGAGGAATCCAATTTGTCAGAAAAGCTGATTTCAAAGTTGGAACGAAACAATGCTGAGCAAAAAGTTGAAATCAAATCCTTATTTAATCAAGCTACAAGTCTGAGGGAGGGAACTTATGAGGTGTTGAAAGCACTCCACATTGTTCAAGATCACCCATGCAATGATCAAAATGGGCAAGACCATATCTATCTCAACCAATTGTTGAGTGAAGTTCTAGATATGAAGAAATCCCTCCACCAAGCTGAGATAGAAAATCTGCAGCAGACGGTTGAATTGTCAGTTCTTGTCACGTTGATTCGGCAACTAAGACTAGAGGCACAGAATCTCGAGCTAGAAAAGAACACCATTGAGCACGAGTTCAAGATCAAGACTGAGCAGTTCTTGATGTTGCAGAGCAAGGTCCTCAAACTCCATGAGACGAATAAAGAATTATTGTCCAAATTAAGGGAAGGGGATTGCAAAGAGGAAGCACTAATGACCCAGATAGAGGATCTACACAGGAAGTTAATGAACATGCAAGATGCTTGTCGGGTGGTTCATGGAGAGAATTTAGACCTTCGTGAAGAGAAAATATCCTTGACAGATGAGCTCCTACTCTTGAAGCAAAATAAACATATCCTACAAGAGGAAAATTGTGTTTTGTATGGTGAAATGTTGACTCTAGATTATCTTTCCTTCCTCTTCAGAAACTGTATTGATGAGAAACTTGTTCTATTAAGACAACTTGGTTCTGATCTAAATAAACTTCACGATGTCAATGGTGCTCTTATGGGAAACTTAAGCTTAGCAGAAGGGAGGTTGGACAAATTGCAAATGGAAAATGCCCATGTCAAGGAAGGATTACTGAAGTCAGAGAAGGAATTGAGGATTTTCTCTATCGCCAAAGATAATCTGACTAACCTGATTGAAAATGGAAAGAATATGTTACATCAGAAGGAACTGGAACTTCAGGAAGCAGAACAAAAGGTAAATCTACTGGAAAATAAGAATTTTGAGTTGATTAAAATTGTGGAAGGTCTGAGTGTGGAGTCCAACGAACTTAAAATGATCAGAGAAGGTCAAGAAAATCAGATTCTCAAACTATCTGCAGATAATGACCACTTAGATATGAAGAATAATCGCCTGTGTGAAGTAAGTCAGGTATTGGAACTTAATCTGCACAACTTGCTCGGAGAGCATGAGAAGAGCAAAGCCCAAGAAGAAAATTTGCAATCTGAGCTGCAAAAGAAAATAAATGAGACTGATATGTGGGAGATTGAGGCTGCATCTCTGTTTAATCAATTACAGATGTCCATAGTCAATCAGCTTCTTTATGAGCAGAAGTTTCATGAGCTCTGTAAAACTTTTGTTGACTCTACAAATGAAAATGAAGGTCTCAAAACTCAATTGGCTGCATATGGCCCTGCAGTAATTTCCTTGGAGGAATGTATATCATCCCTGGAGAAGAATATCATTTTACCTGTCAAGCTTCAAGATTCTGACGAAGACAAAATGGAGGTATTTTTTATTATTCTGCATAGACGTCTAATCTGACAGGAGTTTGTTTTCAGAATATGAAACACTATAGTTCCTTAATTCTTCAAATAATTAGGCTCATTTTAAAACATATACATCCACATCTTAGTAAGTATGCATACATGCTGACCAAAAAAGTTCTGAATTAGTAGCTTGCAGACACACGTGCATGACATAACACGATATTGGGAATTGTTTGAAAAATTAGGACAATGCACATCTGAGAAATGGCTATTAAAGAACATAAAAATAATCATGTTAGATTAATTTAGATTATAAACTACTTTCATGTGATGAAATTTTGGAAGTAAATAATCAACATAAAGCATAATCCAATAAAAAGTAAGTAACAAATAACATCAAATACAGAAATATAATACTCTTCAACTTCATTGCTTCTTAGATTTGAATTAGATCTGATCTGAATATTTTAATGAATTCCATTTTAACTTGAACTTTTGAAACACATTTTTAGCTTTCCTTCACAAAAAGATTTGTCCAAGGAGTGCGCATATGTCGGTAAGTGTGGGACACCGCACACTGATATGAAGACATTTCTGAAGTTTCAATGCATCCTAGTCTGTTAGTAATTCAATCTTTTATTCCTTATTTCTGTCTCCCCTCCAAATTACATTGAGACCAATCTAGGATACATTGTTTTTCTTTAACCAAGCAAGTACTTAACCCTAGTGTTAAAATGTTTGGTCATACTATAGTCAGATCCAGCACAGCTAGCTGGAGCCATTAAGTTTGAGTTTTTTTATTAGCTCTTCTTGGCTTTAACAGATAGATATTCTTGCACTGTAGATTTTAGGATTTCAACATGGGGTTTCCAGAATATAGTGGAATTATGAACAGTGGGATGCTGTCACGACATTTCTGAGTGAACACGAGGGAAATATAACACATTTGCATTTTTTTTTTTTTTTTGTAAGTTCCAAATTCTCTCGCGACTAGTTGTTGGTCATCATATGACCCCAGTTGGGTCTTATATTTTCAAGAACTTGTATGATCTGTTTCTCAAATTTCAGTATTGAACTTTTCATGAGATTATGGTATGGCGATGGCGGCAAAATAGTAGTTTCCCTTCATTTCCTAGGATTATCTTCAGGTTTACATGGCTAGAATTTCTATATATCAAACTTGATGACTGCATTTTCCACACGCATTGCTTATGCTAATTGCTGGATTCTTCTCTTATTTGGTTGTTTCTAGGATTCTCAAGACAGGAATCATGTCATTGGAAACCATCCGATTGAAAATGAAAAACCCGTGATGCCCGACACTTTTTCAGGTTTGCATAATCTGCGGGTGAGGATTCAAGCTATTGAACAGGCAGCAGTTGAAATATATCAACTAAGAGTTCAAGAAAACGTTTATCTCCATGCGAGACTGGAGGCTGCAACTAGGCAAGTCGAGGAGTTAAAATCTGAAAGTAGCCAATATGGAAGAAATTTGAAGTCATCAACTGAAATTTCCGAGGTAGACAATACACTTCTGACAAAAGACATCATGCTCGATCAGATTTCCGAAAGTTCGTCTTATGGAATTAGCAAGAGAGAACAGGTTGAACCTGATGATCAAACAATTTCACCAACCACAGATAGAAATCATGATTTTCACCCTGTTAAATCAGTAAGGAAACAGAAAGGCGAGCATCTTGTTTCAGATGGACTGACTGAGAAGGAGTTGAGTGTCGACAAGTTGGAGATTTCAGAAAGATTTACTGACCCCCTTCAAGAAGGGAGCAAGGGTAAGGTATTGGAAAGGCTGAATTCAGACATTCAGAAATTGGCAAATCTTCAAATTACAGTTCAAGACTTGAAGAGGAAACTCGAAGTCACTGAGAAGGGCAAAAGGGGAAAAGATGTTACTGAATGTGAGACGCTGAAGGGACAGCTCGAAGAAGCTGACATGGCCATCATGAAGTTGAATGATCTCAATGGAAAATTGATAAAAAGTATCGAAAACAATTCTGTCCCAGATGTTAAGTCCTCATTCGACTCAGAAGATGACGGAAATGTCAAAAGGAGGAGAATTCCCGAGCAGGCACGAAGAATGTCCGAAAAAATTGGGAGGTTGCAGTTAGAGGTACAGAAGTTACAGTTTGTTTTGCTAAAACTTGACGAAAAGGACAATAAGGGAAAAACTTCAACATCTGAAACAAAACGAAGAATTGTTTTGCGGGATTATCTCTATGGTGTGGGAAGAACCACAAACGGGCGAAAGAAATCACATTTTTGTTCATGTGTGCAACCTTCTACGACAGAAGATTGAGGTTTCAATGTAATATCTGCGTGTTAGAAGAGCTATTTTTCTTCATTAGCACAGTTTCTTTCTTTATACATATTATCCTATAGATATTCATATCTAAGTGTTCTGCCTTGTTAATGATTTATGTATCTTTAGGCCTTGTACATGTTTAATACTTGACATATTGAATAATTTTAAACTACGAGTCTATGATCTGTCCTATATTGGCAAATCTAGCTGTGTAAGAAAACAGAGAATAAAACTGTGCCATATAACTAAATCCTCTTCAACTCTAGAAATTGAAATGATTGATTCAACCATTTTTTAGTGTTCGTCCAAAGTTCATAAGTAGATCCAACGTCGAACTTGAAATATTTTTTGACACTATTTTCTAAAATATTTACATGCACTCGATGTACCATTATATTCACAGAGGATGAAAATAAATGCATTACAAAATAATATTTTTTAGTCGGCTACCAAACACTAGACGCCCAACTTTTTTGCATGTTTAGCAGAATAATTTAAGTTAGTTAAAAATACTTTTTATTCACTAACCCGCAACAACCATTAACTTATGATCTACATATTCGATAAAACCCACAAACTTATAATCACTTGAGTCTAATTTAAGCACTCCCAAGGTTTAATTTATGTCTGATACCATTACAGTGTTGATGCTTGCAAAACCCAGAGGTATTACATAGCAATATAAACATGATAATGCTAAAAGACGCGTAAAAAAATGAAGACATTACTCATTCTACCAAGCTTGGACAAAAAAAAAGAGGTTAGCTGAGTACAACGATGTCCGCTTGGCAAAGGCACTAGACGGTATGAGCACACGCAGCCTTCTCTTTGCAATGCTGCAAGTGTTTAGTTAAGTTTTCTCTAATAGTTCTGCCTATTGGATCGACATGCTTACAGCTCTGCACTATATAATCAGAGTCGTGGTGTCCAGACAAGACAACATCTGGATGCAAACTGTCTCCACAGTCGATTATAATATTATGAAGCAAACAACATACTAAGATAATACTAGGTAGTTTCCGCTTATCGGGCCTCCACATAACCTTACTTAGGATTCTCCAACCACCCTTCAGTTGCGAAAATGCCTTAACAGCAGCAGCTCGGGCAGCATCAAGCATTTGATTGAATTCTAACATGGGTATTTCAAGATCATTATCTTCGTAAGGAGTTATTAGCCATGGAAGAAGTGGGTAACTAGCACCACCTACGATATATTCTCGAATCTCCTCTTCCTTAGATGACATCCTGACCTTTCCATTTAACCGTTCACCATTTTCACAAAGTTTATAAAATCCCGAACAATTTAATAGTCGAGAAATAGGCATGCCCCCCGGCCAACCTGTCACAATATCCAGAAATCGCGTCTTGTTATCAACAACTCCTTGGACGAACATACTGTAATTGTTTTCTTGATCACACCAATCATCTGAAGTTTCAACAGCAGGAAGGGTCATAATAACGTGTGTAGCGTCTATTGCTCCACAACAATTAGGCAATCCCGAAAATGCTTCAAATGTAGATTTGGTTTCATCCATTTTATTAGAATCAGGCCATTTAAGATGGTGCTTTGCCCGTTCTTCCATGGCCTCAATAAATCTCCAAGTGACCTGAGAAACAGTGGACTGTCCTACTCCAAACGAAGCTCCAACGGAAACTTGGGATTCGCCAGAAGCCAATCTTCTCAACGCAATAGCAACTTGCTTCTCAACACTAAGGAGCCTTCCTTCAATATTGATGAGACCCGAAGGCGGTCTGGAAATAAGATCTTCTCTAACAAGAGAACAGATGTACTCAAAAGTTTTCTTTGATATCCGAAAGAAATATTTGAATCCTTCTTCCTCGTCGTAGGGTTCATTTGAACCTGCAAAGTAGAAAATAAGTTAACAAAGACACAGTTTAATGGAGAAATTAACAGCTACAAATCTACAATGATAGACAACACGAATTAAAAAGTTGCGAAGGATCGAAAACTAACTAAATTTTCAGAGAAATGCTTCAGAAATCTTGCCAATCTGAACTACATTGTTATGAAAGAGGAGGTCAGCTGAAATGGGGAGACAATGGCAAGAGGAACACCAGGAAGAAGACAAGCCAGCCACCGATTTTTTAAATCAAGTGACAACGTCGTTTCAATTAAATTTAACGGTGTCATTTTGAGTCGAAATTGCCGAATGTAATAGGGATACGTTTTATTCAATGCATTTTCATAAAACACTTTTCTTCTTTCCTCTTTCGGTTATAACAGAATGGAGAGGAGGAAAAAAGGAGGAATTAGATCATTCTGAAACTTTCCCTCTCTAAATTCTCTTCCTCTCACTTTGTCTTATCTCTTTTCTATCTCTGTAATTCAATTTCGTTCTTAATTGAATGCTATATTTTCAATATAAGTGTTGGTTGTTAAAAAAAAAAAAAAGGTAAAGTTTTGCAGGTTGCTGGAATTAGTAGATTTGAGGTTGAGATTTTAGCTGACCCTTCTCAAAACCATCAGCTGACCCTTCTAAAATCACTGCAATTCAAGGGTGGCATACACCAGTCAATGTTAAGTAGCTTAGGGGGTTCCTTGGCCTAACTGGGTATTATAGGAAGTTTGTGAGAGGGTATGGGGCTATTGCCAGACCTCTAACTGATTTGCTTAAGAAAGCTGGCTTCCATTGGAATGAAAGTGCTGACTTAGCATTCCAGGAATTGAAGAAGGCCATGAGCACTACACCAGTTCTAGCTTTGCCAGATTTCTCTATACCATTTGTCATAGAGATTGATGCTTGTTATGGTGAATTAGGGGCTTTCTTGATGCAAAACAGAAGACCTATAGCCTACCTGAGCAAAGGCATTTGTAGCCGGAATTTGGGTTTATCAATCTATAAGAAGGAGCTCCTAGCATTAGTAACTACTGTTGGGAAGTGGAGGCATTATCTAGAGGGTCATCACTTCATCATCAAGACTGAGCATCAGTCACTTAAGTATCTGTTTTTTTTTGAAAAGTCAGTCACTTAAGTATCTGTTGAAGCAAAGGATCACAACTCCATTGCAACAAAAGTGGGTATCTTAACTGTTGGGACTCAGCTATGAGATTCAGTACAAGAAGGGTCGTGATAATAAGGTGGCAGATTTGCCTTATCCCGAAGAGAGATGGAATGCCTAGCTGCCACTGCTGTGACACCCCGGTGGATAGAAGAAGTGATAGCCAGTTAAAAAGGAGATGAAGTTGCTAAAGGTAAAATTAATACCCTGTTGCTCGATAGTCAGGCAGAGCCGGATTATCAATACTTGAATGGGCTACTTAAATACAAATCAAGGATATATATTGGGACTGATGGAGGGGTGATGAAGAAGCTGATTGCAGCCATTCATGCTTCTCAGGAAGGAAGGAATTCAGGTGTTCAAGCTAGCATCCAAAGAGCAAAGTAGTACTTCTTTTGGCCAAGGATGAGTAAAGAGATCGAGCAAGAAGTTTTGGAATGCGATACATGTTAGAGGTGTAAGAATGAGCATGTGGCATATCTAGGCCTCTTACAGCCCTGACCCGAGCCACGGTACGCCTGAAGTCATATCTCCATGGATTTCATTGAGGGTCTACCTACATCTAGTGCTAAAAATGTAATATTGGTAGTGGTAGGCAGGTTAACTAAGTATGCACATTTCCTAACCTTAGCACATCCATTCTCGGCCTCATCTATTGAAAGGTTGTTTCTAGATCACATCTACAAATTACATGGTATGCCACAAAGCATTGTAATGGACAGAGAGAGAGTATTTACCAGTGAGTTTTGGCAAGGACTGTTCAAGCATTTGGGGGTCAAACTGCGGTTAAGTACAGCTCATCACCCCCAAACCAACGAGCAACCAGAGAGGCTAAATCAGTGTATGGAAATGTACCTTAGATGCATGGTCTATAGGCAGCATAAGCAATGGAAAAAATGGGTTAGCTTGGCGGAATGGTGGTACAATACCACTCTGCACACAGCCATTAAAATGACCCCATTCGAGGCATTATATGGTCTTAAACCACCCCAGTTGGCTTTGGGTCCATACCAGCAGAGTAACATCGCCATAGTAGAGGAAATACTTCAAGAAAGACACAAAATGGGCCAGCTACTGAAAGAAAATCTGGCTCAAGCTAGAGCTAGAATAAAACATTATGCAGATAAACACAAGAGAGAGAGAGAATTTCAAGTGGGAGATTGGGTTTATTTAAAGTTACATCCATATGCTCAACAAACAGTGGCTAGAAGAACTAACAACAAACTATCTGCAAGGTATTATGGACCATATCAGATAATTTGGATCATTGGCTTACAAACTGGAACTACCTGCTACGGCCCTAATTCATCCAGTTTTCCACATCTCATTACTCAAGAAGAAGATTGGGGAGAAAGAAGTTCCTACTCGTGCACTTCCAAATCAGAACCAGGCACATGGAGAGCTCAGCCCCTACGGGTGTTGTCTACACGACAGGTCAATCAAAATGGGGAAGCTGTAACACAGTGGCTAGTCCAATGGAAGGGCCCCAATCCAGACGAAGCGACTTGGGAGAATGCTGAGAACATGAAGGCATCTTTTCCATCCTTTCAACCTTGGGGACAAGGTGTAGCTGAGGGGGAGGGATGTTATGAAAGAGCAGGTCAGCTGAAATAGGGAGATATAGGCAAGAGGAACACCAGGAAGAAGACAAGCCAACCACAGGTTTTTTAAATCAAGTGACAATGTCGTTTCAATTAAACTTAACGGTATTGTTTTGAGTCGAAATTGCTGAATGTAATAGGAATACGTTTTATTCAAAGCATTTTCATAAAACACGCTTCTTCTTTCTTCTTTCAGTTATAGCAGAATGGAGAGGAGGGAAAAGGGGGAATTGGATCATCGTGAAACTCTCCCTCTCTAAATTCTCTTCCTCAATAGTAAAGTTTTGCAGGTTGCTGGAATTAGTAGATTTGAGGTTGAGATTTTAGCTCAACCATTACATACATTTATTTATCTATTCCCTAAATATACAATCAACTATTAAAGAATTTATACAAGGAATGACAGATTCAACCATAGGCTAATATTTTGCATAGTTATCAAGAATCAAAGTATAAATGTGTAAATACAAAAGAATCAAGAAACAGAACATAAAGATCATGCAAGTAAACAGTAAAAAAAAATTAAATTGCAGTCCCTCGCTGAAAAATGCACCCCAGAATGCATTCTTTGAGAACCAAGAAAAGGAGAAACACACACACACGCACGCACGAATACCCACAATACCAATTTACAAAATTTCTGTATTTCCATAAAAAAAATAATTAAAAAAGTAAACGCAGAAGAGAATGAAAGGGTCACCCAGTGTTGTCGAGTTCCTGTGCCAAAAAACATCCCACCATTCAGAATCAATTGCTCTGTTATCTATGGGAACTGTGGTTACCCTCTTGCTCTTCTTCTTCTTGTTTTTGTTCTTCATTTTCTTGAATTTTTTAGAATCATCTTTCTTGGGTTTCTTGTCGGGGGCCATCCCAGCAATTTTCACAAGAATTCCACCTGCTAGATTGTTGTAAATGGCGATTTAGATGAATTCATTTCAGTTGATTTTATACCATTTAGCAGATTTAAACTGGAGAGTCGGATGAAAGATTTCAGATGGGCCGTGCTTAAGTTGAATGTCCGAAAATGTACACAAATAGCATCAAATCACGGTGAAAAACGAGTTTGGTTTTTCTTCTCTCTTACATTTTACATTTTAGCACCACTTTTATGATTTCCAGATAGTGAACCTTTATGTCTAGTTTTTTTATTTGCCTACTACTTAGTTAATTCTATATATATCACGTCCATTCCGCATTAACAAAAAAAGATAGAAAATGTCTACATAAAAATGTAAAAATATATTTATCAAGAGTATATTATATGATTGTTAAGAATCATGCTCACTTGTTAATGGTAGCGTCGAGTTTTTTTTTTTTAAAAATCTCGAGTCAAGATTCATTTTTGAAATTTATTCTTTACGCTTCGTATCAAATTTAAGATCCTCTATGTTGGATGCATTGGGAATGACACAAGAGATCTAATTTGTCATGTCATCGTTGCTATTTTTTATACTTAAAAATGAAATTTTTAAATATGTCCTGGTCTGAAACTTTTTCAGTGAACAATTTGTTTTGGCTCTAGTAAGAAGTAACATTTTATATTCGTAAATATTTTGACATAATTTGCAAAGCTTTGCACTACAAATAGGTTAAATTACACATTGCTGCTATCTTTCTTTAGTTCATCAGAGGAAGCCAAATTTGGTCTGCTAGTGTGAAGCATGTAATTGCAGGCTCCAACAGACTCTCCCACCGTCAAGAAAATCCATTCATGGCCTATTGTATCTATGAATTTTGACTTGTTCAGCTTCTTCATCACCTCTCCACAAGGGTTGGCCAATACAAGCTGCAAATGCACCAATAAAACAATCAAATCCTTATTCTTGGTCGACCATATAAATCTTTTTTCATTGCTTAGTTTGATCTTTAAGGTACACAATGGACCAGGCCAAGTCAACAAGATTGTAAGAGATAAAGACGACTAACCTTGAGGCCTCTTCTATCAATGATCTTCTTAACCTCCTCAAGCATGCTAATCCCGCTCGTATCAATGTTTCCAACAGCTGGCAATATCATATAAGAAGTCAAAATGTCAAATTTAGCCCTTGTTCGACAATTATCATTTCAAAACTCTTTAATTCCCGTACTCATTTTCAACCATATATTCATGTAAACCTAAAACTGTTTCCTATTTTTAAACCACGTATTTGCCAAAAAAAATCATTGTTCAAAACTCAATTTTCTCAAAAAATGGTTATCAAACGGGGGCTTAGTTTTAGCCCTTGTTTGATTTTGTTAAAAATCGGATTTTCGGTAGATTCTGATTAAAGTTCATAAAATGTGTGGTTGAAAAGTTGATAAAAGTTGTGGATCCTGTAAAATGTGCGACATATTAAAATGAGTTTAGGAAAAATGAGTTTTAAAAGATGGGGACCAGAGAGGGGCTTAGGTTCTTCCAAAGAGATTTAAGTAGTGTTTTTAAAGTTGATCACTTACCACTCATGTCTAGTATGATGTACTGTAAGCTCATTTTTTTCGATGATTTTATCTGATCTTCTTCATCGTCGATCCATCTCGAAATTCTGGAAGTAAAATTAAAACAAAAAAGTTATAACACAATGTTTCGAAGAATTCTAGTCAAGAAAACAATTAAATTACAGTACCTTTCTCTCAAGTAGCTAGCATTCGCAAAGTAAATGGGAGCGTCGATCTCTAGTATCAAAACCCCGGGAACATTATTCGTGTTTGGATATTGATCGACACTTCGGTAAATCCTACTATCCGGGATATTTCCAAGAACAAAGGTTCTTGGTCTTGCAACAAATAAAAGCACCCTAAGCACAGATAATCCAACCTGCATTTATACAAACACGATTAGTTCTTCAAACGACTAGTTCCATACACGATTCGTTCTCTTAGCGTTTGATGTGACCGGTAGGTTCTTACTGCCAAGATTAGGCCAATCTCAATGTCGGCAAAAAAGACGCCCAAGTAAGCACTCATGCACACTACGAAGTCGAATTTGTCTACGTGCCAAAGATGAATTGCAGCTTCATAGTCTATTAGGCCGAGCATTGCAGCAACTATAATTGAAGACAGAACTACAAGTGGGGTATGGTGGAACAATGGTGTTAAGAACAACAATGTTATCATCACTGATAATGCCATAACAATGTTAGAAACTGCTGTTTTGCATCCTGCGTTGAAGTTCACTGCTGACCGCGAAAATGGCCCTGAAAATTCAATGTCCACAAGCAACATTTAGCACTTCAATCTGATAGCAAATGTGTGAAATAAAACACACCCAAATGAATGCTAGTCATAGTCTAATTCGAGAATGAAATCCGAATTTTATTCTGCAAGTTAAATGCATTCTTAAGTTATGATAAGGCTTAGTTTGTTATTATTGTTGTAAGTACGATCTATTTCTTTGTTACACCGTACGGGCCACAAGAAGGCAATTATCACGGTACTAAGTCCCTGTTTTTGTTTTATCTATTTCCGAAGATGCATAATTGTTGAAATTTGGGTTGATTATAATACTTCGGGATACAAAGCCCCTGTTTTTGTTTTACTAATGAAATATTTGATTGAAAAAGTGATAAAAATTGTAGATCCCCTGA
>CADEPD010016198.1:0-13319 GCA_902829195.1 Fraxinus dipetala | reverse complement strand
AAATGAAATATAACACAAGTTATGTAGTATTTTATCCAAAAAATAGTAAAATATCATCATTTGGGACCTCGAATAATTGTAGAAACTACATTTATCAACGATCTTGAGATGTTATTATTATTATTATTATTATATGAAGCTTTTCTCAGGCAAGGAAATAGCTTATCTCCATTAAAGTTATTTTTATCTAAATATATGAATGAATATGTAAAATAGTTAATTGATGGTTATACTCAGTAAAACGTTTCCTTCAAGTGTTTTACTAATAACTATTAAAGTTACATATATATTCCACCATAATAAGTGTTAGTTGGTGAAAGAGTAATAGTAGTAGATATTTTTTTTTTTACTAATACTGATATGATTTCCTAAAAGAAGAAAAAAGTGTGTGTATAATGGATATCCATTTCATACTACTAGTAAGTAACGTGCATATTGTAGATGTTATAAGATATTTTTATTTAGATATTAAAATAATTAAAATTCAATCAAAAAATGTGAATAAACTACATGATGCAATCCATTTTTGTGTTTTTTTTTTTTGGGTCTAGAATGCATTTAATTAATTAATTTATTATTATGATTTATTTAGAACATCTATTCATACACTCATAAATTTCTTGCACTAAATTATAGCCTAAAAATGTAAAGACGCTTTTTTTGGATTGTGGGATGTACCCAAATACATTGAGAACCAACTCGCAACTAAGATGTTGTCATTGCTAATATGTACTGTTGATCTTGAAATTCTATGGGACAATGCTATCAACAAATTTTAACTCCCCTCTATCCACGTATTTGTGACCAGCACTTTGACATCATGTCAGACTGCACGCGGCCATAGCTCCGACGGGTGCCAAGGTCGACGCATCCAAAAGGTTGCCCAACCATCAAGGTTTTCTCGAGCCTAGGAGCCGATGACTAATACTTGGGAAGAAATATAGTTGAGGCCTTGGTCAATGATTTCGAACTAAGGGTCTTTACAACCCTGATGCTATCAATAATTTCAGTGGAAAACTTGACAGAATCACCGTGGACTTCGATGCATTAAACTCATGCGTGTACATATGGTTTTGTTGGACAAATGCCACAAAGGAAAAATCTCAACAAACTTTGAAAATGTGACTAAATTATGATTGTCGCCCAATGATGGGTTGACATAAAAAAGGAACGTGTGAATACGATAATGAATCGCTATCTTCGAATGATATTTACCGCCATCGGGATGAGTGCTTGAAGATTTCAATGGCAAATAGTTTGCACGAATAAGAAAACCTTACTCCAAGTTTAAATCAACCAAAATAAACTTGGAAAAAGAAATTGAAGAACAATATATAAAAATTGAGTTTGATCTTTGATTTGGATATAAGTGAATTGATTTGATATTAATGACATATTTTTCAACACGGAAATCATCCCTATATATAGTACATTAACCATCATGCACAAAAATGTGCTAAAGAGAAGCTAAAAAGGTGTGAAGCCAACCCAATCGTCAATAGAATTCAAGCTCTGTTGCGGTAAGAATTTTGTATTGGACAATCACCCAATACATATTGAGTGATCACCTAGTACACCAAATTGGCCTCGGGGTGCCAATTTGTAACGATGGGCCTTAAGCCTGGGATCGCCTAGGCCAATTTCTGGCCTTCTCAATTTTTTCTACATGTTTGTTTTTTGTATGGTTGATCACTTACAAATCACTCATCACTACAATATGAATAATATTATAACAATCTCTTGTTCAAATATATAATGAGTTTAAATCAAATTTAACGACACATGCATAGAATATGGACATCTTTCGATTTAAATCCAAACTTAGCGTAAATTTCAAAAAATAACATCGAAATCCTAGGTAGCATGAAAGGTTTGAACATATTCTTCCTTGTGATGATACCAGTAAAATCACACACACAAACATCATGTGTTCCAAGTTCTATACAATCTTGTTTAGCGCTCTTATGGTTTTGCGCTTCTCCTATTCATGAACTTTTAAAAGAGACTCCAACTCTCTGTTGAGATGGCACTACCTGAAATTTGTATAGATAAAGTTCTTATAGTATCTTTGTCATTTTTAAAGATATTTGATCCAACGATTTGAACTTTATTAAAAGTTATAGAACTCAATCCTTCTATTCATGACAACCAACACTTGTAACCTAGAATAGTGTTTAATAAAATGAGTCCTAAAACTATCAACTTACCAAATGATTTGTTGTTCCCCTTAGAACCCGAATTTTACTTGTTAGTATAGCCTAGTTGGATTGCTATAATTGGTGGATTTAATTATAGAATTTTAACCTCATCCTACTAGTTATTGTGTGCACTAATTCCCTTGTGAAGGGTATAGTGAACGGATAAGCCAAATTCTCATAATTTGGCTTTACATAAGTGAGTGAAATTATTTCATCTTTAATTAATTTCCTCATATAGTCATATTTTAGACTTACATGTTTAAACTTACCATTATACACTTCATTTTGTGCTCTAGTTAAAGTGGTTTGACCATCGCACGAGATAGATATAAAAGAGTTATTCATTTATCCTAATGAAATTTCATACATTAAATCTCTAAACCATTCAACTTCTTTTCCGATTTCAGCCAATGCCACAAATTCGAACTTCATAGTTGAGTGTGTAATACATGTTTATTTCTTGGATTTCTAAGAAACCTCACCTCTTCTAAAAGTAAATATCCAACCTGTGGTAAATTCATTTTTACCTATACTAGATATCCAACTAGCCTTGATAAATTCTTCTAAGATTACAAAAAAATTAGAATATTGGAGACCTGAATCCTTGGTTTTCTTCAAATAACCAATAACCCCCCTTGATAGCCTTCCAATGTTCTTCACTTGAATTGCTAGTAAATTTACTAAATTTACTAATTGCAAATGCTATGCCGGGTCTTGTACATTGTACAACATACATGAAACTTTCTATAGCACTTGTATATTCAAGTTGTGCTATTGCTCTTCCATCATTCTTTATAAGATTCAAACGTGGATCAAAATGAACGTTAGCCTCTTTAAAGTTCAAATTATTGAACTTATTGATCATATTCTCAAGATAATGTGATTGGCTCAACATATAACCTCTACTAGTCTTGTTAATTTTGATGCCTAATATAGTATCTACTTGACCAAGATTTTTCATTTTGAATATGGAAGATAGAAGCCCTTTTGTTTCTTTTATACCTTGTATTTGATTATTACAATCAACATGACATCCATGTATAAACCAATGAGCACTACATGATTATCACATAATTTGAAGTATAAATATTTATCAACACTATTATGTTTAAATTCAAAAGACGTTATTTCTAAGTCAAACTTTTTGTGTCATTTCTTTGGCACTTGTTTTAATCCATATAAGAATTTTATTAACTTACATACTTTATTCTCATTTTCGGGTAGAACAAATATTTTCGATTGTTCCATGCAAACCTCCTTATCTGAACGCTTGGCTACCACAAGCCAGTTATTGCATAAGCTATTTTTTCTTTTTGTCGATATCCTTTGAATACCAACCTAGCCTTAAAGGTATTAAGAGTATCGCATGCATTGTACTTCTTTCTAAATACCCATTTATAGTCTATAGACTTCGATCCAGGTGGTAAATAGACTAACTCTCAAGTGGTGTTTGATATTATTGAATCAATTTCATCATTTACATCATCTTTCCAAAAAATGGTATCTCTAGATGATGTTGCTTCTTGATAAGTTTTATGATCGATTTTCACTTGAAGAATATATGGAGTAGTTCTAGTAACACTCTTCTCATTTTCCTTAACCAATAGAAGGAAATAAGTTGATAGTCAAATTCATCCGATCCAAGCCTTTTCTCCTTTCGAGCTCTTTTGCTTATGTGAAATTCACTTGTTTCAACATCGTTGGAAAGTGTTTCTACTTGTCATCTTGTAGAATTAGGAATCTCCACTTGAGGTTTTCATAATACATTATAATCTGAAGATAAAAAATTCTCAAAGAAATCTACTTCACGAGATTCAATGACGACATTGGTTTTCAAATTTAATAAACGATATGCCTTGCTGTTTAGAGCATATCCTTCAAAAGCACATTTAAACCCTCTAGGACATATCGTAATACTTTTAGGATTTGTATCTTATTATAAGCAAAACACCACCATACTTTAAAATAATCGATGTTTGATTTTTTTTCCTTTCCACAATTTATAGAGAAAAACTTTAAATCTTTTAGAATGAATCCTATTAATTATGTGACCCACACTTAATAAAGATTCACCTCATAAGTTAGATGGCAACCTTGCACTTAATAACATAGTATTTATCATTTCAAATAGTGTCATATTCTTTCTCTTAAACAAAACCATTTTGTTCAAGTGTTCTAGGTGCACTATATTGATTTATTATGTCATATTGTTGACAAAAAAAGGATTAAATTCATTAGAGAAATAATTTATCCATTTAATCCAAAATCTAAGTCCCTTGGTTTCTTCTCCATAGCCCCAAAAAACACATTTTAAGGATTTTGGTTCAAATTTACATTTGCTCCGATAAGAATAGACATTTGCTCCGATAAGAATAGACTGCACAGCTAAACACCTTAAGTCTAGAATAATCTGGAAACTTTTCAGACCACATCTTTTCAAGGATTTGAAAGTCAATAGCATTGGATCGAATTTTGTTAATTAGATACGTGATAGTTTTCAAAGCTTCTCCCCAAAGAAAGTTGGGAAGATCAGAATTTATTAACATATACCTGGCCTTTTCCAATAAGGTTCTATTCGTCATCTCAACAATACCATTTTGTTGAGAGACATATGTTACAGTTCTATATCTAAAAATTTCAGATTCTTTACAAAAAGTGTCAAATTCAAAATTATAAAATTTAAAATCAGTCCTAAGTGCTTTGACTTTCTTATTTGTTTGATTTTCAATTTTCAATTTCTATTACTTAAAGTTTGAAATAGTATCAGCTTAGTTTTTAAAAGGAAAGTTCATATTTTTCTTAAAAAATCATCTAGTATAAGTAAATAGATTCTAAATTCACTAAGAATATTTACAGATGCTGGATCTCAAAGATCAACGTGTAAATAAGTAAGAATAGAGGCAGACTTTCCAATTTTGAAAGGCAATATGTTATTTTTTTCCAATAACACATTCTTCAAAAAAATTAAAATTTTCAATGTTATCATTTCCAAAACATCCAAACTTATTAAAAATTAGAAGTCCTTTTTCACTAATGTGGCCAAGTTTTTTATATCAAATTAAAACCTTGTTAGAATGAGAGTTTACAACTACAGAGCTATTTCCAACTAAATGTTCAGTCTGCATGGTGTAAGTTCCATTAACTTTGAGAGAAGATATTACCTCCTTGCCATCAAGATTTATTTTGGTAAACCCTTTGTAAATTCTTAATTATATTCATTATTTAATTCTCCTAAGGAAATTAGATTTTTCTACCTGTCAGGCACATACCAAAATAATTGGATTACCAGTAGAATGTGGCTTTTTTTTCAATAAAAGATAAAGTTTTCCAATTTCTTTTATTTGAAAACTTAAGTCATTGCACATTTGAACTTGTTCACCATATAAGTTAACACATTCAATAAACCACTCTTTCATAGGACACGTGTAGAACGTGTAGCCAAAGTCAAGAACCCATTCTTTTGAGTTTCTTCTGGCTGCAGTAACAAGGGCAATTATTTGTATATTAAAGTCACTTTGTTGCAGGCAATTACTGTAGACCCATCAGAATTTGATTTATCTTTCATATCAGAAGCTTTCTTAGAACAATTTTTTATAACGTGACCATTCTTTTCATATTAATAACATTTCTTGACTTTTTTCTTAGGTTTTCCCCGGTTCTTATTCTCATCTTTGAACTTGAAATTTTGAAATTTTCCTTTCTTATAAGAGTTATAGTTGCTAAAATTATTACTCTTATTTTGGTTTAATTTCTCTTTCATGTTCAACCTTTCAACACTCTTAGAATATTTGAATTCAAATTCTCTATTCTTTAGAGTTGAGACTATGATATCAACAATAAGATCATCTCTCCCATATTCTAAGGCATTTCTGATCTACCTGTATTTATCACCTAAGGAATCTAATAGGACAACAACTTGTTGATCATTAGATAATTTTTCATCACAATCTTAAATCAATTTTGTGAACTTATCAATGTTTTCTTCTAGGCTAGAGTAGGAATCAAACCTAAAGTTATAGAATTGTCTCAGGAGTAACACTTGTTTCGCATTGTCTTAGTTAGGTAAAGTGTTCTCAACTTTGCCCATAATTGTTGTAGTTTCCCAATTTTTCTTATCACACTATCAAATAAGTGATGAAAAATAGAGCTCCAAGATATCTCATCGAATTCATGTCTCATATATACACTAATCTCAATAGCCCAAACTCTATCAATAGTAGCAACTCCATCAATAGCAGTAGCACGCCTACGTTGCAACAACATAACCCTCATTTCTGGCGCTAGAGGCTAAAGTATTCAATACCATTCCAAACCTCAACCTCAAATTTGCATGCAGTTGACATTTTAACAAATAAAATCATAGTGTCAAAGGTATACCACACACATAGTATAACACAGTCAAGTAGTGTGAGAAATTTGCACAAAATATGCAAGTTTTAAAATAAGAAAGGACACTACAATAATTTCTACTTAGCATGCAATTTACATAAACTGTAAAACAAATTATACAATTCAAGTTCACAGAAACATAATTATATAACGGTAGATTAAGATGATTAATTTGGATAGATTATCAAATTGAATTGTTGATTTGATAGGTTTAAGGAGTGGAGACCCTTTGGTCCACCGCTCCCTTATATTTCTATATCCTCGTAAGAGATTTTGGACAAAGATAAACAGTGGTAGATCACTTATCTTAATAACCAAAACAAACTAAAACAGTATAACAATTTTAAAATAGTAGAAATGTAAAGAGAGTAAGTAGATTATACCAGAGTCTGAAACTCAAAGTTTCAGAATGAAGGGAATGATCAAAGAGTACCAAAATTACACCAGAAATCTGAAGTTTTGTGAAGGAACCCAAGGAGTTAGAATGACTCAATAAGATATCAGTAGGAATTGGAGTGAGTCAACTCAACTCCACTCACCAATACTCCGAACAAATTACAAGAACAACCACAACTCAGTGGTGAGTTAACAACGAAATCTCCACAACTCAATGAAAACACAAGATTTTTCTAGATCAAAAGTGAGTCACAAATTTTTTCAAAGAAAATTTCAAGAATCCTCTAGAACATAAGCTGATCGAACAAGATTTTTTAGATCTCATCCAGTAAGACACGAAATCTCAAAAGGATTCAACCAATAGTTGAATCAAAGGTAGATCACAATATTTCCTTTAAGAAAAACACAATTCGTTTTCACAAAATTTTTAGAAATTTCAAGATTTACAAAAAACTGCAAAGTTTGAAACTAAGGTTTCAAAAATCAAGCCCTAAACCCTCTTTTGAAAGAAACTGCTCTGATACCATTTGTTGGTCCCAAATGAGTTTGTCAAAAAATTCAAAAATACCAAACGTTTGCATAAAAGTAAATCGCAGAAATTAAAGAATCAACATAAAGGATTTTTCACCCATTAAGGGACTTGGATGTTCATGTGCTCTAAACGCGACTCACCCATTGAACATCTACAAGTATATATTGCTCTAGATCCACTAAGTCAATTTCAATGTTTTCTCTTGCCTCACTAAGTCGATTTACCACAATAAACTTATCATCAAAAACATACACTCAATACATCAAAGAATAACCCTAAAAGATTACAAGAGAAGATGAACAGAATCGAGAGAGAACCAACTGATGAAAACCAACCAAAACTCATACACCCTCACCGTGAAAATGTTTGAAGGGTGCTATTTATATAGTGCCTCAAACCACAAATCAAACGTCTAGAAAAGAAACATGTGTAAGTTCAGATTTCATGAACACCATAGTACTAAAAGCGTGTTTTGAGAATGGGTCTTTACAAGTAAAAAGGCCAAACCGGATCACTTCATATTGGGCCCAAATCCATCAGCCCGAGGGACAAAATAGTGAGGCAGCCCAAATAATTAACAAAAGAGTATATGCTTGGGTCTTTGTAAGTCCATGAATGACATGTTTACACACACCTTAGTGGGAGCTGCTCTTTATTTGAATCCTGCAACAGTGAAGTTTGGTGTTTACGTTCCACTTTAGGGGGTTGGTGCAACCATACTTTCGTATTGCTTGTACATAGAATAACTGCATTGTACTTCCATTCAATCCAATCTACTCAACTCTATTTTCATATTGTCACTGCTGTTTGCATGAATGCATTTAAGCATTCCATTATTGGTGATCCCGAATCCTTAAAGTTGTGGATTTATTCTTGTGCTCCACATGTTTATGTTGACCAAGAGGATAGGCCTGATTTTATTAACGCATTGAAACTAGTATGCTTGCCGCAAATTTTATGGGGAAAGAAGTAGAAGGCTATTTACTTTCCCTTTTAAGTTTAGACAATAACTGGTAGTTTGTCTAAATCTAATGTTCTATAGATTTTCGTTTTAATATCCCTGTAATCGTTTCTTTGTTTGGTATAGTGTAGTTTTTACACTTATTTGTGGCACTAAATCATGATATTTTCTTGTCTTCTGAATAAAATTTTACCTAATTTATGTTATATTGTATTTTGTCCGTAAAACTTTATGTCTAATGAAGAATTGAAGAAAAGAATGCAAAAGTGGCAAAAAATAGCAAAATTCAAAAATGAAACCTTGAAAAAAAAAATACATTAAATGAGTTAGAGTTAAATGAGTTTCAATAGACTTTCATTAAAAATTTTAATTGAAAATCCAAATTAAACCACACGGACAGAAAAACGATGGGGAGAAAGGAAAAAGAAAAGGTGGTGCTGGAAAGAAACATATAGAGAGAGGGAGGGAGGGAGGGAGAGAGAGAGAGAACAAAAAACGAGGAATAGACACAGGCAGACATAGAAATGGGGAGTCAAACTTGGGTGGCTATTATATTATACATTTTCCCCCCCAGTACAAAAATATTCCCAGTATAAACTCATAATAAGTGAACCCCATTGTGTATTAAAAAAAAATCTGTAGGACCCACGTGCGTGTGCGTTCTTGTGAAATTCTGTGGCTTGTGCTTCTGTACAAGCAACAAAGCTCTATTATATATATATACACAGAGAGAAGAGGAAGAAAGGAGACTGCTGACATTAGAAATTTCACGTTTTGTTAATTCTTTATGATATATTTTCACTTTTACATTTTTATTTTTACAGTATGCATAACTAATTTTTATATTAGGAAAAACAATGCAGTCGACTTGTAATCCTTTATTTTTCTATTCAAGATTTCGATGATTTATTTATTTATGTGTTGATTTTATTATGAGTTTAATGTATTAAATTACTTTATCAATAATTTGATGATTATGTGAGTCTCTTACAAATCGAGATGTCAGTTTGGGAATTAGATCATATAATAAAATTCAGTAAATTAGTCTAACGTGTAGAAATATCTATATTGATTATTGCGGTCATAATATAAATCTTTAGAACTAGTGTTTCGTTTAACTAAAATTGATTCGTATAAAAGTGTGAAATTTAATTAGTTAAATAAGCTCAATGAGAACTCGAGAGGGGTAAATTGAATACAATACAAGAATTCGATTGAACACTAGTTATGAATCTTGAATTAAGAATTAAGGTGATCAATAGATGAAATTGTTATGCCATAATATTCATCACATATTTGAATTCTCAATCATCCACTGTTTGTAATCTTTTATATTTTCAATTAGTCAAAAGTAGTTAGAAAAAATAATCACAAATATCATAATTATTTACTTGTTTTTGTCAAATAAGAGTTAGAAAAATTAGATTAAACCATAAAGTATAGTTTTCGTGGGAACGAGGACTCAAATGTCAACTATACTGCTTGTTACGATATTGTACACTTACGATATAAAAACGCAACAAATTTTTGACGCTAAACTCAAGGAGCAAAGATTTCCAAGGGAAATCGAATTGAAGGGTCTTGTTGGGAGAAGGGTTGTTGTAGAACGATAGATGGTCTTAATCGTGAAAAATGATTTTTTGGAAAATACGATTAAAAATTAAGAAAATTTTGAATTATCTGTGTAAAATTATTTTATTGAACGAATATGCGGTTGAAAATCAGTTTATAGAAAAATGATCCCGCAGAACACCATCTCAAGAAAAAGTAAACAAATTGCATTCGCTTTTTCATCAGCAATTCGAAGACGACAATGACTTGTGCCTCTTTCAAGTTCGTACCCGCAATCTTTGAAAGAGATGGGAAGGATTATGGGTAATAGTATTGTTGGGTTAAATGTTTCCAGTACCATATATATAAATAAGAAGTAAAAAAATTAATAGATAATGGAGTTATAGCTCATATGGTAGAGCGTTCGTCTAGCATGCGAAACGTACGGGGATTGATTTAAACATTTTAATTTTCTTTACATTTCTGATTTTTTTCTTACATGGCCCATCTCCTGCAAGAAGCCTAGTAACGGGATCACCAATTGTTTGATCAATGTTGACCAATAAATGCTTCTTGTACATAACTATTTATATAATGTCTTATATAATGATGAGATGTCGAAATATAAATGGAGAAGTTATTTGATTGATGAAATTTCAATTCGATTAAATTTTGTTACATCATATGTTGGTAAACTCTTGTATAAATTGTTATATACATATAACACAACCCAATAAGATGCTTTTCCAATAGCAAAAATCAAAACAATGAAGGTCAAAGTTTCACTGTAATTGGTTTGAACGCCTTGCTATGGAAAAATTATTTTATGTACAAATGTCGAATATGTTTACATCTTTGGGTAGTTAGTAAGTTTTCCTTTTTTAATACTAAATATAAGTAGTAAACTAAGTTAAATCTACCAAAATATGCATTTTCATTCTGAACAATGCGACGGTGTCCTTGTGATCAGCTAAATTTTCATTAGGCACCATTAATATTAGATACGTTATTCTTTTTCTATGCATGTTAAGAAGTTCTGAGTGTGTGGTGAGCATAAATTACTTCAAAAGTGTTTGTTTGGGAGATTATTTAAAGTGAAAAATATTTTTTATATGAATTTACGTACAAAATTATTTTATTAGAAAATATATTGTTGAAAATGAGTTTGGGAAATGAATTTCATAAAAATTATACCTTAAAAACCCTAAATAGCTAATTAATTTCAATGGGGAAAACTGCAATTTTCCAATTGTGCCCTACTGTACACGAACTCTCCTTTCAATTTAAAAAAAATAAAAGAAAAATTTGTACAGGAGGTTCCAAACCTTTCGAAATAGCAGATATGTCCCAAACTGTTAAATTGAAGCAGGTTCATTCCAGACTATTTAAAAATGTAGTAGAAGGACCTCTTGACATTTTTCTTTCCAAAAATTCTCAATTGACCAAAATTCAAGTTTTTAATCATAATGTGACCAGTTTTGGAAGTGCAAAATGGTCTTTTAATCTTTAATTAATTAAAATGAGGAAATTTACATTGTAGATCCCAAAGCTTCCAAAAATATGTAGGCGATCCCAAATATTTAATAAATGTGCATTGAAAGGACCTCTAATGGTCCCAAAGCTTTAATAAATGTGAGCCATTCATGCGGAAGGCCTGATCGACTCCACAATCCAAGAAGATTCGTTCTTTACCTATGGTAGCATTGGCGGTGGATTGGAAGATGGTTTCAGTTAGTTTGGTTTGCACTGATAGAAGAAGAATCTTTTTTGAATTTTTACTTAATTATTTTAAATTTTTAGATGAGATAATATAAAATTATAAATTTTCCTTTTTAAAATTGGTCAAAATTCGGTTAGATCGTTGACTTTTGATCAACTAACTGTTAAATAGACGAAACAACAAAACTAAAGATTTGATACTGTAAGTGATACAAATAAAAAAATTGAATAAAGTCAGCAAAAAGGAAAATGTTTGAGATCACTCTTTATTGAGATCGAGAACTCTAAAAATTATTTAGGGGTATATTTTCAAAAATGGCCAATTTTATGGGTGTGAATTGAAAAATGTCATTTTCTTATAATTCTTGCAAAAATGGCCAATTTTTACCCCAAATTGTCTATTTTACCCTTAATGAAATTATTACTCTATTTGTATTTTTTCCCCAATTTGACACATATTTCAAGAAAAGTAAGTGGCTTCCTTGAGAAGCCACCAAACTTGTAGCCATTACCAAGGTGGGTTCATTTGCTTACATTTTTAATTAAATATCAACCAATTATTGTAGGAAAATTGAAGAAACGAAGAAGTATATGATTCCCCACTTTGAAGGCTTCATTTGATTTCAAGTTAACAAATTTAATCTCCTCCAAATTTGAAGTAGATTCGGCTCTCATTATTTCTTGGTAGAATGTACTTTTATTTGAAATCATATTTTTATGGATAAGTTTAGAATTTAATAGTCGTTATATATTTGATTTCACTGAATTGGATTATTCAAACAAGTAGTAGATATTTGTTGTAACATCATTCTTCAATCACTTAGGTAGATAATAATTTCATGTATTTCTATATTGAGAATGTCATTAATGGTTGAATTAATTCTTTTAAAAAATAGTGGTTGAAGTTTAAGAAGATGATAAATGCATATGTTGAAGTGAATCCCATCATGTCATTCTCGACATTTTATAAACGTCGAGAATTATAGTTTAAATGTAATTCTAGAATTTTCAAATGTTGAGAATAACATTAAATAGTGAACAAACTTAGGGAACATTTTGGGTACAACTTTTCACGTATTGCATGCGGTTAGGGAGATGTTATTAGCTGATAATCTTTTTGTTTATGGTATGCAGATATAGGAGATGTTATGAGATTCATTGTATCGTACAGTGGTACATTCGTCAACATGGACGACACGTGGAAGTGGTTAGGAGACCGAACAACATCAATTGTTATTCAACGTGATATTAGATATGAAGAGCTTGTACACACATTATTCGATAAATTGAATATTGACAGAATGAAGTTTCGAATTCAATTGAAATTTAAAGTTCCGAACATGAATATACCCCCTGCTGATGTAGCCGACGATAAGAATTTGCAATGGTACATTTATGTTCACACACAAGCAGCCTTATATGTAATTACAGATCAATATGATGCTGGTGAGCACGAAGGGCATGTCGGAGTTGACTGTTTCTCACCAATAGAAGATGCATTGTGTGAACAAGACGACGTGGGTGTGAGCGAACTACAAGAGTCACAAATGATTCATAATATGAATGTAAGTTT
>CADEPD010016195.1:0-13236 GCA_902829195.1 Fraxinus dipetala | reverse complement strand
AAATATCATTTTAACATTTCTAACTGAATCAAAAACAAGATATTGTTTATATTGTCGATTCTTCAAAAATATATCAACACAAATTAAGAGTAAGCATTTGTAGTGTTCATTTATACTTCACTTGATCGGTCTGATTTAAATACATTTTTTTGGTCAACTCTCTGTTAAAGAAAAATGATAGAAGTTAGAGAAAGGGGTTAATAAAGGTATGTTGCAACTCCCCAAATTTAATGATTCTTATGACCAAAATATTTTACACAGTAAAAGAATACTATGCCCCTATTTGATATGGATTAAAAATTAAATTTTTAGCAGATTTTGATAGAAATTAATGAAATATATGGTTAAAAAGTTATGGAACTCATAAAATATATGATTAAAATTAATTGTTAATTTTGACTTAAATTTTAATCGATACCAAACAATGACTAACTATGATAAAGGTGTGATGAGTCTTCCGTTTGGTCACCATTATATGAAATTATAATTTTTGGAATAATGTTTTTGAAAAATGTATAATGGAAAAAAAAATCGATTTACGCGTAATATTATTTTATGAAAAATTACATGGTCGAAAACAAAAGAAAAAAAATAAATTATATCTTAACGGGCCAAACAAAATGGCAAAGTTCATAATTGAAAGTCAAATTTATCATTCCAGTGGATGCTGCTCAGATTAAAGAAGGTCGTGCCTACACTCCAAAACCATGCTATTTAATACCTTTAATAATTTGCATTTCTTACGAACACATCCATGCAAAGAGTGGTACATTCACTCACGAGTCACGACTAAAAAGTGAAAACGTTCACAAGATCCCAAATATCCTACGTGACGAGTAAAGATAGGACCCCACGCTACCTCGGAATATATTAACATGATGCTGCTCTAACTGAACCACTTCCTGTGGCCGAACTATGCTTGCGGACCTCATCGAGCCACATTAACACTCATCGGAAGAATCGGCCCGTGAGTGGAGGCGAGGCCACGAAAGGAGCTCAACATGAGATCTCATAAACAATCTTTTTGATATATAATTAATGTGACAATTCACTGTCACCACCACCACTGCTAGCATATCTGGTCAAGTCCAAAGCCGCAAGCTAGGCATTATGGATACTAAAGTGGTACTTGCATTTGAGGCTTATGATTGATTGATGTCTAAGATTAGAGGCATTAGTCACATGGATGAGGTCAAGTGCTCTTCATCCAACGGCCCTTATTGATCTTCTTCTAGTATAAAAGTGCATACTTAGTGTCATTTGAAGGTAATGCAAATTTAGGCTTTCAAGCTATAATTTTGCCATATCATTGTTTTATTTATCACTCTCTAATGCCGACTTCCTTTTTATATTGGAAGCTTACGTCTAAAGCTCTCCCATGCTCATATATTTTCTTCCCCAATTGACTTGATCGTTGGGGCGCATGCAACCAATTCCACCCCCACCGAAAGAGGCCACATATAGCTAATGATTTGTCCAAATGTCTAGGAACGAGGCTTGTGTGGACGTAAGAATCCCTAAGATTTGTTGGCCACGTTGTAGGCACATTTTTGGGGTCAATAGATTGACACCGTATGTGGGAAACCACACTATAATCGCGAATATCCTTGTGGTGAAAGCCAGCAAAAGGGAATTATTCCACAGCTAAACTTTAAAGAAAGGTCCTGGTTCTAATCGAAAGAGATGTGGAGATAGTATGTCTACAAATTATACCTATAGTTGACCCGGTAGTAACTTACCACAGGAGGCAGGAAACTTCCCTCCAGAATATTACCAAGAACGGGAGCTTCAGAAATCCGCCAGCATCTTTGATAGAATTGGACCATCAAGGCCCAGGAATAGGCCTCTACAGTCACCCCAATGCAAAGGCAACAAGAGCACGGGCAAGGCTTTGAACCCCAAAGTCTGGCTAAAAATAGGCAAGAGATGAGAGACACTACAAACTTGAGAAATCGAGACAAAACTTCGCAACCGCCTCCCTACCAACCTAGAAATAGGCCAACAGACTTATTCACTCAAAGGAGGAACACACGCTATGTTTAACGGAATGCACCTCAATCCAGGCATGATGAAGAGCCTAAGCACGATGAGGCAAGGCAACATCGTCGACATCGCAAGGATGGAAACAAGCCTAGAGGTGGCCCAAGACAAAGAAGAGAGCCCCATACAAATGCAGACAATGCCCTCATTAGAGAGATTGATACAATAGTTGGGGGGCCGCAGTTGGAGGAAATTCAAGGAATGCCCAAATAAATTATGCCAGAAAGGCTAAAAATCCCTCCATGACAAGCTACTAGGTCAATAGCACACGTGGGACCGGCAGCACCCCACCAATAATGCTTATGCAGGGAGACGCCATAGGTGTGCATTACTCCCCATTGTGATGCCTTGGTGATAAAGGTCATTGTGGTAAGGAATGGCTTGAAGGGCATATTGATGGATAATGGGAGCTCCGTCAACATCTTATTTGGAGCCACTTATGATAAAATGTTGATAGATCACGAGTTCACCCCCATGATAGCCTCCATATGGCTAACAGTTTGTCCAAATGTGTAGGAACAAGGCTTGAGTAGACGTGAGGGAACTTGGGATCTGTTGACCACGTTGGAAGTACATTTTTACGATCAACAAACGTAAAGATGTCTTTATGAATAAAAATGAAAGGTTGTCTTTATGAGTCTCATTTGAGTTTAAATTCATGTTGTTGTCTATTATTGAACTCACGTCGACACAATATATTAACCAAGAAGGAGTCAATAACGACTTCTCAAGATGTTATTAGCTATTTCGAGAGAATATAACCTGCACGTTTGACGAAGAAACATGCTTGGCAAAACTCTTGTGAACAAATAGAAAAACTCTACCTAACAAATTTGAAAGTAGGGAAGGATTAAACCTTTTCAATCACATCTAGTAATTGAATTTATTTTGATTCACGTGTATATCAATATTTAGCAAGTAGAGATAAACGTTTAGCGATTTTTGAATGATTCATAGCTAAATAACTATAAATTTGCGTATTTGTCAGTACCCTCATCAGAGAAATAGGTCTTGCACTCATCTTTATTTATAATTAGTGGTAGTTTTGCCTCCAGTTACATTGCTCAAAATTTCTTATGAGAGTCATTTTGGCATAATTATTATGAGTAGAGCTTTTGACACTAATGTTTTTATTAAGAAGATGTTCACCAGTTGATTGTGAATCCCAAAAATGTTTTGAATATTAAATTGATTGTTTGAGAGTATAATAAAAGAAGTGCTTTTGCATAATTTATATATATTTTTTAATTAAGTTTTAAACTTGAAACTTCTCTAATATATTCATGTGTATTTTGTTTATTTTAAAATTCTATCGAAAGCTTTCAGTAAAAGCTCAATTAGAGCCTTTTTAGAAAAAGTTCAAAATTTGAGCTTCTCCAAAACAGCTTTTTAAGTTATTTTTTGGTCAAAATTACCTTTTTCACTATAATTAAACAATTAAAAAAGCCCTTATGTACAGTTCTAGATATGGGATCCCTAGAGAGTTTGAATGGTTTTTGTTATTGTTGTCATTTGGTTCTCTAGTGCCATTGCCTTGGGGCGTGGATCGAGCTATGATCAGTTGGAAATATGGTATTAATTTGGTGGAAATTACATAGCTCCAGGCATTTCAAGTTCATAATGCAAAAATCAGGTGACGGGGGTTTTAACCAGAATTAAGGTATTGAGTTAATAATTAAATATTAGTCGTTTTATCGTAAATATATATAGCGTGTTCCCTTAAATATCGTAATTCAAATTACCCCTTATATTAACTTCCATTATTATCCAAACCCGCTCTCTCTCAAATTCCTCCACAAGATTCCATACGATAACTCCGTCCCGTTGCATCCCATTCCGACCATTTCAACTAAAATTTGTTCTTATCATCTCTATATTATCAACATCATCCATTCTATTTATCATCTCTTCCATTCATCATCTTGTCCATTATCTTTTGAAAGCCAAAGATCTTGTAATCGAAGTAAAACGGCGAAATCGAAGGGTGCAAAAAGGGTAATCAATATCGAAGACATGCAACGAAGAAGAAGCACGAGGAAGATTGAGGAGAGCCCCAAAAAAATCTCACTGAAAAAGCACGCATCATATGTGACCGTGCGAAAAGGGCCCTCAAACAAGGTTATTTCATTCTTTGATTTTTTTTTTCCAATTTAACTGATATGTATGTATTCAAAAATTGATGGGTAATAAGTATTGAAGATATATTAGACATTTGTGACATTTATTTGATTCAATTTCATTCGTGATTGGAATGTGCTAGGGTTTTGTATTTGAATCCTATGTGTTGGGCAAATTGATTTTTTTTAATAATTAATATGTTTTCTAACAAAAAGAGTCCAAATGTGACCATGATATCCGAATGTGACCGAGGTTGTTATGAATGTGTGGCTTGAATGCATAACATTATGTATGCCTGTGACTTGATTTTTATTTTATAAATGATATATGTTCTAAACATAAACAGTTTATATGTGATCATGACATCCGAATGCGACCACAAAGTTAATATGAATATATGGCTCGAGTGCATAACGTTATCTATGTCTATGTCATGATTTTATTTTCAACAATGATTTGTCATGGTCACATAAAGAGTCTATCTGTGACCATTTTTAAATTTTGTGAATGATGTGTTCTAAACATGAAGAGTCCTCATGTGACCAAACTTTTATGAATATGTGGCTTCTGTGCATAACATCATATATATATATATATATTTGTGACTTGAGTGCACGAGAGCGCATGTATATATGAGACATTGTGTAACATTTTCTCCATGTGTGATTCGAAACAAGTGGTTAACTTTGTGTCATTCCAAATACTTAATGTAGATCTGGCAATTTATAATGCAGGAAGACAGTTAGTTTCCAAGCAAGATTACAATCTCAGTGAGTAAGGATGTTCTTACCACCATTCAATCAAACTTAAACCAAGAACAGAAACATATATTGATGGGAACATGCTTTGACCATTTTTGAGATTTCCATAAAATTGTGATACAATCACAATTGATTCACTACTTTCTTTTAAGACAGGTTTATCACCCTAATGACGAAGAAATGTGGTTTTATGTGTTTGGGCGGTATGTCAGGTTCTCTATATCCTAGTTCTATTTAGTCACATGCCTGAGATGTTCTAGAGATAGTGATACATAGACGTTTGAAAGTAGACCGTCATAATTGAAGAGAAAATACTTTTGTCAAGTGGATAGTGTAACACATGAAGACATCAAGTCCACATTTATATCTACGTTACTATAATTGGGGCTTTGTATTTCGTCACTGCTTATCTCTTTCTTAGATATTACAAGAAATTTGTTGACCACTTCTTATTTGCTCTCGTTGAAGACTTCTCTATAATGAACAAGCTTCCATGGGGCAAATTAATATTTGAAACTACTTTGGGTATATTGAAAGATAGGTTGAATAGGAGGACTACACACTATAGACTACGAGTTATGTTGGTGGCCTTCCAAGCATGGATATACGAGACTTTTCCCAGTCTGGATGGAATTGTAGTTACAAGGATATCGAGGATGCATCCCCGCATTAAGAACTGGATAGAAGATGAGGAACCATCCGCTGCCAAGTTGGAAGGAGCCGACTGCTTCTCAAACCCTAATGGAAATTTTTTGTAAGCGTTATGTACTTTATAGTGAATTGTTAAAAATACATTTTTCTAATCTACATTGTACTGCAAATTGAGATTTTTAACTTGGACCCCTTGGAAACTAAAATTACCACGCCATACATGAATGGTGTCTATCACAACAAGCCAATTCAACTGGAGATTTCACGTGATAGCTACAGAAATAAGAGTGGGAGGAAAAAGTCAGCTGACTGTGTACGAGTAAGAAGTCAAGTCCATCATATACAAAAAAATGTCATCAGTATGCCTGTTAAAGAACAGTAGTATTGGATAGGCTCATGTCCCCGACAATGATGATTTCGTTGATCCTCCACCAAGATGGCAGGAGATATCTTTCCATGGAAAATCCCCGACTGAAGAAGGCCCCGTCACTGCCCATCATTCTCCAAAAGAACGACGTTGTCGTGGGGGCACAATGGGGTGATGTAAGTTGTTATTTAAGTCAGTTGTAAAATATTTTCATCATTGGTCACGGTTCATTATTTTCAAGTCACATTCGTATAAATTAGGTCACGGATGATGCAATTATGTTTTCAGTGTGCATTATATGTTTACAGTTGGTACATATCAATATTTTCAAGTCACATAAAATAAACTTTTTCCCAGGTGTTTGAGAAGTTGAGACTGGAGTTGAGTATGCAAATATCTGAACTCAAGTTAAATAGTAAAGTTTTGACCATGCAGCTTGATGATATCAAGTCATAGATGTCATCCATGAACGCTGAGCATATAACGAAAATGAATTACATTGTCCAAATGCAAGAAGAAATAAAAAGTGACTTGATGGAGATTAGGACAAACATGCAATTTATGTCTGAATTTGTGTCTGCAATGATTCATAGTTCAATGGACGAGGTCTTGAAATGGTTTGGTGACAAAACAAGTGATCATGGAGTTGGAGATACAAAAGCTCATGGACTTAGAGATAAAGAACCTCATGTTGTTGGAAGATCTAATAAGATCGAAGAGGTGGACACGTGATATTTTCACGACCATAGTTGCATTTGACATTTCAAACATTCTTCAATGTAATTTATAGGTGCAAAATGTGGAACCAAATGTCGACAGGAAATGGAAGGGTAAGATGAACCTAAGTGATGATTTTGGTCTCCCATATATTCTCCAAACACCGTCATTTTATTTGGGGGTTGGATCTAAACAACCTGATATTTTAAATTTTGAAAAAAATGTAGAAGTGTGTAGATTCTGTGATATCTGATGTGGTGATAACAATCAAAAATGTTGATACAGAGGTATTCACAAATCTAGTGTCGTGCACCCTTTTGGTCACATATCATGTATATGTCACAAATAGTACGTGCTCATAGGTCATAGATCACACACATACTTACAAAACATGTCACAAACAGTTATTATGTTGGATGTTCAACTTAAAAACTGTACATAAACTAGGATGGGACCTGTTACAACAATATACAGGGATCACCTACTGCTGAACCAACGTCTGAATTACCAGTTAAGCGGGTCAAGGCCTACTAGGATATTGCGGTCTCCATTCATTGTTGAAGAAGAGAAGTTATTCGAGTATGATGATAGTGTCTTTGTATTTGAAAATTACAAAGACCATGTTGAAGAAGTTGATAGACCATTCATGGGTTGGTTCCAGAGATAGTACAAACCTAAAAATAGGTACGTAATGTTTGTACATATTTGTGAATGCTACTCAAATACTTATTGCAATAAAGTAATTTAATCTTAAATATGGGTTATAGGAAAAAGTTTAGCTAGGGGGATGATATTATCAAACCCGCTTTTATTATTAAATCATTCACAGTTGGTCATAAGACCTGGTTCTACTTAATTATAAATTTAGAGTCGTCTTGGAGTAACACGGTATGATTACATTTCTGTACTCATTTAAGTCACATTTCATTATTAATCATTCATAAAACACATGCAAGGGTCACAAATAGTCAGCCACAATTACCATCTTATGCATACACAACTTGTAGTTAATAGTCACAAATTGGTGTCATATGTTGTTAAGATAACCAATGTTCATACAAACATGTCACATATCAAACTGGATTTAAGTCATAGAGTCATTTTTATCCAAAATTTCACGTCATATTTAATTCTTTCATTTTTACTGAAATAGCACATGGATGGGTGCTTCTATTACATTCACCAGGTAGTGAAACTTGGCAAGAAAGTAATGTACAGAGCTATGAAGACAAACTCTTGGTTCCAGATTAAGATCAAAGACATATTCCCTACATTTTTTAAGGATCCTAATGTTTTGATGTCGGAGTCTAGCCTGATTGAGGTTATAACAGGTCACAGCCTACCTTTTAGTACACCCTGGGTTGATGTTGATTATATATTAATGCCAATCCTACCTACCAACAAAGCACACTGGATGCTTGGTCTGCTACAATTTAGAAGCCATACCTTGATTGTGTTTAATTCGTCTGGTAAAAGCTAACGTGGAAAGTTCTTAAAGGATTTAGCTATACTTAAAAATTTTGCCTACTCTCCTGAATGCTCTAGGAATTTCAAAAAAGGACCCTAATTATCATGAACCCGACTGCTTGGAATTGAAGGTAATCATAGATGATACCCTACCTTAGCAAACCAATGGATAAGTTTGTGACTAAGGTTATAATGTTTATAACTTTAAAAAAAAATTCATTCATAACATATTGTTTTGTGTTGTTCCTTAGTCATGATTTCGAGATATTTGTGATTTTATGAGGCTTATATATTCTTCGTGAAGGCAGACATTCCATACCACATAAATTTGATGCCAGAAAGTGTAGACTCGATATTGCCACACTACTGTATAAATATCGGGAGACTTATGTGAAGAGGGTAAAGTAGCCTACAAAGGAGGATGGGATTGTTATAGAATGAAACTTGAAAGGGCATTTGTACATTAAGCTGATGTTTTAGTTTGTAACTTTTATAATCATTACACTCTAACTTTTTGCCATTTAGTATTTTTTGTTCAATGGAAGTGGTTGTAATGAATATTAAGATGTGGTGTAAGGTCTGATTTACAATAAATAAATAAAACATGTTTCAGTTCATAATACCTCGTTATTTGGTTATTTATTATTGTAATGGGTCACATATTTGATAGAACTGTTACAGATTTATATGCACAGGTCTAATGTGTGATGTGGTTGCAACCACAACTGTTTATATTTACGAGATGTTTGCTGTGAGCCTCCAAGTCATTTGTTTGATGTCTCATGAATAAATGAAAATAAACACATGATACAAGTCACATGTTACAGCACACATTATACATTTTTATTTGAAAATGTCTCATGTTCTAATACATACGTCACAATTCATGGTATGTATGTAATAAGTGATCACATATATATGTCCCACACCACATGTCAAAGTTATTTACCATACAGACTACAAAATTCAAACAGAAGTCACAATTATCTATCAAACTGACTACAGAAATCAAACAAATATTAAATGTGATCGTGAAGTCGCCGACTAATTAATATACAACTATCTAGAGTTCAAAGCTCAATTGCACAATTCAAAATACAACGGTCACATATAATTTCAAATGTATTATTTCAATGAATGTTTCAAATTCAAGAATATGATATATTTATAATCTATTTGTATCATCTGTTGATTTCTTATTATTGGGTGTTATTCTTTTAGTTATTTTAACTTAATGGGATCAAACTAGAATATCTCCTACGATTGTGACCATATTCTCTATGACGTCTACATTTCACTATTGGTTTCCCTTCTCTGGATGATCTCTTCCACTTTTCAGTAGGTCTTTCCAGAACTCCTCTTTTGGTTAGGAGTTAACACAATTTGGTATCGTACTTCTTCATGCACTGTCCATTCAGTTTGATTTCCAAAATGATATATAGAATCTTGGTATGCATTCACGTATGCATCTCCTATGTAATAAATCTCCTATGTAATAATAAAAACAGTAAGCATATGGTCCTTTCTTTGTATTTGCAATTATAGTCAATGCGTGCAGACATGGTAACAAACCAACTTGTAACATCCTACACATGCATGTACGTTGGCCAATATCAACAACAAAAGTGGACTTTTCATCACTGAAAAATAACATTGTCTGGTTGGAATAGGATCCCTGCGAGAATGTAATAACATTCATAGTATATGTTAGGTCAAACATATAAATATCATGTCATAGTCATGAGGTACATGTTATAGACATATATTTTGTCACAGATGTATAATTTAAGTCACATGCATTTATGTTGAGAACTCCTCTTTTGGTTAGGAGTTAACACAATTTGGTATCGTACTTTTTCATGCACTGTCCATTTAGTTTGATTTCCAACATGATATATAGAATCTTGGTATGCATTCATATATTCATCTCTTACGTAATAATAAAGACACTAAGCATATGGTCCTTTCTTTGTATTTGCAATTACAGTCAATGCGTACAGACATGATAACAAATCAACTTGTAGCTTCCTGCACGTGCATGTACGTTGGCCAATATCAACAACAAAAGTGAACTTTTCATCACTGAAAATTAACATTGTCTGGTTGGAATAGGATCCGTGCGAGAATGTAATAACATTCATAGTTTATGTTAGGTCAAACAGATAAATATCATGTCATAGTCATGAGATACATGTTATAGACATATATTTTGTCACAAATGTATAATTTAAGTCACATGCATTTATGTTGAGGTCGCATACATTTGGCTTCAAGCCACATACAGAAATGGTGCATGCATATATATTTTGTCCCAAATGTAAAGTTCAGGTCACATGCATTTATGTTCAGGTCACATACATAAATATCAGGTCACATACATAAATATCAGTTATCAAAATCATAAAGTTGCCATCAAGTTCTTCAAATCTACACTCATTTTCCTCCTCTTTCTCATACTTGCTTGATGGTTTCGTGAAAGTTCCATGCGCATCATCTCTATGTTTATATAATCAAGATTGTATAGTTTGCCACAATGACTCTAACAAGGATACAATAGGGTAGTTCTTGACTGCCTTTATGACCACGTTGACTGATTCTACTATGTTTGATGTTATTGTAGAATATCTATTTGCTGGCATGTGAATTTCGTGATAACTTTTCAGGTCCAACATCAGCCTACAAACATATATCATATCGATGAATATCATATAAATGACATGTGTGAGCATTTTTATATGTGTGAAATTGTAATTAGATGTAATACACTACTAGATAACCACTAATCTTCTCATTCATTATGTCTAGTCGTCATATGTTGTATTCAAATTCTTCTAATGTATAAGCGCGAGCAATTGAATTGAAAGTTTGTGTAATATTTTGACCTGATTTTCCATAGTATGATTTTAGGTTTTGCAGCAAATGATACGAACAAATACATTGACAGGTCATCGAATACACATGTTCTACTGCATTCTTTATACTGGTGTGATAATCTGATACAAAACACAGTGCTTCTCTGTAACCATACGCCTTTTTCAAGTTCTCGAAAAATCATCTCCAAGATTTGTCGTTCTCATTATCTTCAATTCCAAAAGTAAGAATGAATATATTATTATTTGCATCATGTGTACATGCTCTGAAAATGATACCTCCATAGTGACCATTCAAGTAAGTACCATCAACCACAATCACATGTCTACAATGCTTATATTCTCATGTTGATGCACCAAGTGCCATAAAACAATTTTTGAACCTATTGTGACTATCAATGTCTAATTTTGTGACCGTACCAAGATTCTTTTAATGGAGTATGTAAAAGAAGTTTAGTATCTTACCGAATGAATCGATTGGATCACCCCTAATCATTTTGAATGTTTGCTCGCGAGATCTCCAAGCTTTCGAACAATTCAAATAAACCCCATAACTATGCAACATATCACTGCATATATCTTTTGGAGTGTATGTAGTACGAGACGATATGTATTTTGTACTTGATGCTAAATGACACAAGTGTAGTTGATACTTGCGTATGTGAGCCCAACACTATATTTAATGCACATGTGTAACAACCAATCTTTCGAATTTTATATAGATCCGTTTTACCCCATTTCGACATTTGCATATCCAACTACATCCATCATGTGAACACCTCACAACATATTCTTTCTTGTCAGACTGTTCAACTATAAACTCAAATATGTTCTGTATGGTAAAAGAGGACATGCTCAGTTTCAAAATATCCTTATCATGGAAGACCATTCATTCTTCTATCTCTTTAGAATTTGCAACCGATACAACTGTGACTTTAGTGTCACCAATGTGACATATTTTTTCAATTGATGCTTCGCATATGTCTGACGCCATGTCCTACAATGTACAGAACTTAACACTAGATTGTGCATTAATAGGCACTGTGATAGATGGTTTATCATTTTCTACATTAGTTACATCAATGATTAATGGGTATTTAGCAGGTTCACAATCCGCATCCTTCAGTCGAATGTACGATAGCACACTACTGTCATTTTTTTAAATCCTGGTTGGAGGTAAATCATAGTATAGTATATACTTCAATTAGACTGCTACCTTCATAGGATCCAAATCAAACTCTGTCATAACTGCGTCCACTAGGTTGCGTCCACTAGGTTTATATAAAAGCAATTACGATCTACCAACGCCAACGATGATTGAGATCTATTCAACAAACATATGTGCAAGTACACCATTTCTGCAAATTAAAATTACTATCAATATTGGCCTCGTGATGAAAATAATACAATTCACAGAGTTTATGTAGGAATGACCATAATAAAATACATGTCACATTTTCAAACAAGTCACATATGACAAAAATGAAGGTCACAATACGTGAACATAGGTCATTGTTCATTCTACATAATTTGCATATTTTTCCTTCATATTCCATTACACACAATACACGCATGAGTCATATATTCACAAAGCAGGTAATAATGTTGAATCTATGACTACAAAAATATTGTACTGACTAGGGCATTCAATTTTTGACCAAAACAATTGAATCGGTTACCCCTACTCTATTATCTAGTGATGATCAACACTTATGTGACTAGCATTGGATTTTTCCTCTGAAACTATGTCTGTATAATCAATATGTGATTGTAATATTCAATCTGTGACTAAAAAATTACAAGTGGTTATAATTACCTGGAGCGTTTTCTATAGCTATTATTTTTCAGTTTATCGAAACGATTACATATTTTGTTACTCGAAATATCACTGTGGGATGTAAATTATTCAATTTGTGACCAAAATAAATCGACAATGTTACCTTCTTTTTCTTCTCCGACGACTGAAATAGGTTTTGTGTCGTGAAAATTGAATTGTAACTGAATTTTGAATTTTGGGATGTGAATATATATATTATTTTTTTCAAACTATACACCTGACTTGTGATTTTGTATATACTAAATGATTGAGTTGTGATTTTTTCCTATTAATTTGAGATTGGAAAATGGAAGTGGGCTTAAAAACACATTAATCAGACACTGAGCTCCAGTTCAAAATTTGAAGTTTTGTGCTAGTTTTAGTTTAGTGAGAATTGCACCTATCCATGTTTTTTAACTTCTCAATTCA
>CADEPD010016194.1:0-20678 GCA_902829195.1 Fraxinus dipetala | reverse complement strand
AGCTGCATGCTTTATGAAATAGGACTGGTAATTAAGAAATGAAAGTATTAAATGCTTTGTGCAGAAATTCAATTGGTAATTTTTTTCTTTTCAACTTTTGGAGTTGAGACGGTGAATAGCGTGACAAGAATATAAAAACTTAAATGGAAAACGTTTTTGAGATGGCACAAGTAACACATATAGGATATGAAGTGATTTGCGAGTTGATAATAACTCGGTTAAAATTTGTGGCAACACTAGGAAAGTCAAAAAATTTGAAGAAATATAAGAGCTTGTAGTTCAATCAAACAAGGTCTTTCATGGGATGAATAATCAGAATAAGAAAAGATGAAAGTTGAAGTAATTGTCTCAATTCTGAAGTATTCCATCCTTCTAGCAGTTCAAATTTGAACGTTCTTTATATTGCTCTTGGTGTCTGGATCTTTTTTTGGGGAAAATATATTCAGCTGCTTTCGCATTCCGTTTTACCTTTAAACTCGTTTTCCTCACTAAATTCTCTCTTCTTTCTAGTTCGCCTTCATTCTATTATTTGAGTTGCAACTGATACATATGTAATTAATGTAGTTTCAAATCTTTTAAATTTGTTTATTTTTGTTACACTTGATTTTGCAGGAATGATGGATTGCTAACATTTGTGGAGAACTTTGTGAAGGATCACTTCTTACCTACAATGTTTGTAGATTATCGGAAAGGCGTACAACAAGCTATATCAAGCAAGTCTTACATCTTTTTATCTAGTTAATATTGCATCCATGTATATCATTCTTTTCTTTTGACTGTTTTTATGATTTCTGTATGCATTTTATGTTGCATGTTTGAGTTTCATTCTTTTCTAGACCTTGCTCCTGTAAATTCATAATTGTCTCTCTCTCCCTAGTAGCTCCATGATGATATTAAATGGATCCTCCACCTCAGGAATCTCTGTTATGGTAGTACGCATATGTCTAGATATGATATCAGCACTTGTTTCAAACCTGTAGAACTGCCTCTGATCACTTTAATTATCGGTGAGTCTTGCTGGTAGCTACTTAATTTAAAGAAAAAGTTTGGGCTTCTCAACCTTTCATGTGGTATGGTAGCTTTCCCCAACATTTGAAAGTGAATCTAGGTCCCTACGTAATAGAAATCATCAATGTAGACGCTAAAATTGCACGTCTTTCAGTTCAATTAGAGAGAATACTAAGTGGTTTAATGGATAAATCGCGTGATAAATAAATCGTTAGCAAATATCCTATCCAATTATCTATCAGGACTTTAGGATTATTTCTTTTTCTTTTAGCTTCTAAATCTATTTTTCTCGTGCACCTTGTGACTCTTGAAAATAATTCAATTTCCCTGTCACTATGATTATTACTATTTTTTCGGCAATTGAAACAGTTTTGTTTAACAAACATGCCAATTTGTTTCTTTTTAACTTATTTTCCAAAATTATTTTACCATGTCCCTGTGGCGGATGTCAAAATATCTGTTATATAAGTTACAGATGATTGTGTGAAAGTAGAGAATGTTAAGGCCTATACCTCTTCCTATCTTTTCACTATTCATATAAATTGTTATAATTTTAAGAGTGACATCTTCTAAATTTTAACACCAAGTCTGCTTTAGAGTATTTGTTTATTTCCCTAGCGTGACATCTCAACATATTTACAGTATGTACTCGTTGCAAATAAATTAGGGAGCATTATAGCACATCCGGACATGTCCATTGCTTACCTGAGTAATGTTTCTTCCAGTTTGTACTTTCCAGTTAGTTTAAGTAGGAAACAGAAATTTCATGTTGGCTCTGTGTTTTTGTGCACCAGGACAATGTGACACATTCTATTCAGCCTTTGTATTTAATTTCATAGATTCCATCTAGAGTGAGATATGGAATTAGATGGCATCATTTTGCCAATTTTTATTGCGATGCAGTTTACCTGAACTGTTGTCAGGATGAACATGTAATCATGTAAAGGTGAAGATGAATTCTATGCTTGGTTGATTATTCTCTCTTTGATAGATTAGTTTGGAGATTGATAATCATGAAGCACTATAGATTAGTTTGGAGATTGATAATCATGAAGCACTATCCTCTTTACGTGATGTAACTGATGCACCATAACAATTTCTGATTCTGGTTTCTGTTTAAAAATGTGAATAGGCCCAGCTGCATTTCGTCCACGAGCACATGCAGCTGCTTCTTATACTCCATCAATTGAGAAGGGAAGGCCAGTTTTACAAGGACTATTGGCAATAGATTTGTTAGCAAAAGAGGTATTCTTAATTTCTGATCCAATACATTTTGGGTTTTCATTATCATAAGAAAAGAATACAGTTTTTTCATTTCTATCTAGTCTTTTTCAAACCAAACACTGTTTGCCTAGGTACTTGGATGGGCTCAAGCAATGCCTAAATTTGCTGGTGATCTCATCAACTACATGCAAACTTTTCTGGAAAGAACATACGAAAGATGTCGGACGTCTTACATGGAGGCATGGACGCTTTATTTCCCGCCTTTTTATGTTTAAACCATATTTTACATATTTGACTAAGCCTTCTGTATGCTTTTGCCTTATCAAGGAACAAACATGTGTATTACTCTCCTTCCTTCTTTTCAGTCGGTTTCTTTGCACAACTTTATGGAGTGTAACTTATGGCTGATCAGGGTCTGGGTCCTACTTTACAATTAAATGTTTGATTGACCTTGTTTTTCTTGGGATATGAGTTGGAAGAAATGGTGGGGGAAATAAAATATAGCTTCTCAGGTTGATTGAAAGGATATTCTCCTAGATGTAATGACTAGTGGACTATTTAAATCAGTATTAAACTAGATCCACATCCTAACTTTTTAACAGATTAAGGGCACGTAAAAATGTTCTTTAAAAGTTTTGTATTAAGCAAATGAATGGACGTGTCGATAATCACAATTTTTTTGTCTCTCTATAATCTTCTTTTATCGTGAAGTTCTTATATTATCTTCTTTAATTATTAGTTATTTTGTCATTCTTACCCTTTTAATCTATTAGTTTTTTTTTTTTTTTCTCTGCTTGAAATATCAGGCTGTCCTTGAGAAGCAAAGCTACATGCTTATTGGAAGACATGATGTTGAAAATCTGATGCGGCTTGATCCAGCCAGTTCATGTTTCCAGAATTCACTTGACCAGGGAATTAGAGAAACTAATGCATCTGATGCTGAGACCATTGAGGTTGAAATGGAATTAAGTGATATATTACTGAATTTAAGGCCAATTAAGCAGGTACCATACTCTTGGAAGCTATTACCTATTCTTACCTCTTTGGAGCCTTTATTGCCTTGGGAGAAGGCTACTAGAAATTATTGTATCTAAAGTGAAATATGTCAAGTTCAGTTCAAATAGCGCACAGAGTACATGGTCTTATTATATACTACTGCTATATAAATTCTGTTCTCTTTTGCCTGAAAACTTCTTTTTACAGGAGAACTTGATTCGTGACGATAACAAACTTATTTTATTGGCATCTTTGAGCGATTCTTTGGAGTATGTTGCAGAGTCAATAGAAAGGCAAGTTCTTCCATCTTGCACTTGTAAGCTTCAGTCACTGTTATCTTTTTTGAAGCTTGACTAACTGAAAAATGAATCTATAAATGGTTTTTCAGTATCTACAGTTTATGATGTGTTTGAAATGAAGGGTGTGAGGGTGGTAGTAAGAAAACTAGAGTGAAAATTTCAAGGTTCGGAATGTCTTTGTCTGCTAACCTGTAACTGTGTTATTTTGATTCGTAGATGCAATAAGTTATATAGAGTGGTTACTTTGAACACAGTCTCTCTCTTTCTCTACCTTATATGCTGACCTTAAAAAGTTATTGGAAGAGTTTGATCATATTAACAAGTCTCACTGTAACCTAGTAGAAATTGTAAAATTATTGTCGAGAGATTGCATACTGGAAGTCCTAAATTACTTGAACAATATTAACGAGGCCTAGAGTATTACTGCTGGGGAAGGATCATCTCTCACCTAGTCAAGTGAATTCTTACATACAGCAAGGGGATACTAGAAAAAAGCCAATGTTGATTTCAATTGATAGTTATGCAATATTTTTTTTTTTTTTTTGAAAAGAATAATCAAGGTGGTGATAATAGGAATAAAATAAGAGTGTCTACAGGGAAATGTAGTAAAATTGTAGTCTGCAAACATTGGAAAATCTTGGCATACAAAAGAAACTTGTCACGCTCTAAAACTTGCAGCTTCGACCTAATTTTGCTCTATAATCTTCTCGTCCTCATTAGGCTGCAAGTACTTGCAATAAGGAAAAGGTGCTGCACATACATTATCGATATTTATGAATAATGTCGCCTATTCATCCCTCACGGACAAGTGAACTGGCCAACTTGTCCAATCTTACAGATTTGTGATAAAAAGGTGAAATTGGTGATGAATTATATTGTGATAACGAGCAATTAGCACAACTCAGTCCCGTTGAGCATGATGGTGTGTAACATGTTGTGTTAGATTGACACTTTACTGAAGAGGAGATCAATTCTGGACATATATTTATGTTATTTGTTAGAACGTAAGATCATGCTCGATGACTGGATTGGGTGTTCCCCCTTTTGGTTCTTTTATGGAAGTTATGTGTGGCAATTTTTGGTAATCATGCAAGGCACCAAGGAGGTTCCACCCAAATATAAAGCTGTCTAAATTGTGTGATTATCAATTTCTTAAATTACAAGAATTCAAACATTCACCTAAAGAGTCAGTTCCGTTGTGATCGTCCACCAAATACCATAAAAAATGCTTCTAAGACTACTATTCTCTCTCTCTCTCTCGTTTACCACATCCAACAATTAGTATTTTCACGACGTTAAGACTTGGCAAATATGAGCAGAGTTCAAGACTGAGTTCTTATGTTCACATTCATGTTTCTGAGTTCTGACAAACAATATATGTGGCATTGATTTGGCAAAGATGATTGATTGTTTTGCATCCGTAATTGAGAGTTTTTAACTCTCCCTTTTTGTGAATTTCTTTTTGGTTGGGGGGGGCGGGGGTTTGTTTTCAGTTACACCACTGGGGCTATTGGAGGAAAGGCATAAATATTGCAGAAATGTAATAAAGTGAACTTCATCATACCTGCAGCTGCCATAATGGGTTACATGATCTTGTGGTGGAAGGTTGTATGTGTTAAAAGTTAATCAGGCAACAGTTTTGTTGATATCCCACCCTCCCCAATGTTCTTTTGCCCCCCATTACTGGTTAACCTTTCTACGGTTTTTTACAATTTATCATTTTTTGGAACTCCTGATTTCAGAAATAACCTTCGTAGTTTTAAACACTGGGGACTTTTGCCTATCAAAGTGCATGGTACAAGTCTTGTAAATGATAGCAGACCTTTCACCAGAATTTTAAGGTGAACATGTGTTGGGATGTGCAAAACCGAAATTTTGGAGGAAAAGTTTGGGACGGATGAAATAGGTTAACTGTATTCTGATAAACTAGATAAACATCTATAACATTTACAATCAGCTTCTGGATTCTGGTGATATCAAATTACTGTTAAAATATTGATAGATGTCTTGTATGTTATATTAAAGTTCCTGTTTATCTCTTCTATGCCTCTGCCTGGATTTCATTTTGTTTTGCTAAAATCGTACTTTTCAAGAAAATGAGTGGTTGATAAGTGGGTCCTATAAAATATATGGTTAAAATTAATGTTTGACTTTGAAAAAGTAGAATTTTAGGAGAAGAATATGAAAACCAAACAGAGGCTATGTAATGCATTTTGGAACCTCAAATATTCATCAGTGTCTTTCATTTAAATTCTTATTCACCAATAGGCTTGGGAATTCATCCATGAAAGATCGTGATCAGCTAGAAGAGAAGCGGAGCCATCATTCTAGAACAAGTAGTGCATCTACCAAGGATCTTGCATCATTTGCTGAGGAGTATAGAAAATTGTCAATTGATTGCCTAAAGGTTCTACGTGTAGAGATGCAACTGGAAACTGTTTTCCATATGCAGGTTCTGACATGTATATTTGTTATCTACATTTAGTTCAGTCAAGAATCACATTCATAAAAGTAATAATATTGGCAACCAACCTCTGAATTGTATAGGAAATGACGAGTAGGGAATATTTAGACGACCAAGATGCGGAAGAGCCTGATGATTTTGTTATTTCATTAACTTCCCAGGTGAGTTGTATTTAGCACTTTGTTGCCAATTATTGGTACATGATGAGTTATTATCTCTGGGTACAATTTTACGTGAAGAAGCTGGCGTTCCTCAAATTCCTTGAAGTTGTTGATATACTTTTTAGTTCAGAAGAAAAAAAAGAAATATCTTGATTTCAGTTAATGTAGCATGTTATATTTTTCTCTTGGATTGATTTTACAAAAACTAATTACTTTGAGGGAAATTTCATTGCTCAATTTTTTATTTTTGTTTTTTTCCAAATGCTCAATCCTTTCTTCCATCACATTCAATAATCCAACAATCCCAAACATCATTTCCCCAGCGCCAGTGTCAAAAATAGATCTCTTGATGACATTATAACTTATTTTCCTGGAATATGCAAGCACCATATATACTGATTTGAATTATGCAAGAGTTGATGTTCATCTGAGGAGGTTTTTGCTAACTTGCAGTTGGCAGCCAAAAATTCAGAGCACATAGGGTACACAAATACTTTATCATCACTCTGTGCTTGCTGTCAATCGTCTTCTGATTATAGCGGAACATTTTCTGGATAGAAGGGTTTACTGGCACTCCTTACTAATTTAGCTCAATCAAAGCCCAAAGAAGAAAAAAAAATTGGAATTAATACTTTTGTTTTTAGAAAACTCAACGAATGTAACCCCATGTAACTCAAACAAACTGGTTTCTAGCTTTCAAACAAATTCATTAGCATATGGGTCCAACTAGATTTGTTTGATACGGCACACTGACTAGCTGAACCACCATTATGTGATGCAAGTCTTCCTGTTGATTTCCTTAATAAAGAGTAGTTTTCTTATGCCCTTGATGGAAGAATTCTTTGCGAAATTCTTGCTAATTTTCCTCTATCAGAATCAATAAAAAAAAAATCATATTAATTGCCTGTGTTGTGCATCTTGTTATTTTTTTAATGTATTTAAACCTTTCAAACAACTGTTTAGAAAGATGCTTGTTGCCCCCGTCTAGACTTGAGGATTGTAATGATTGATCAGAGTAACTTCATGACTCATATTACTCTTTTTTTTTTTTTGTCTTCTACATCCCTTCCATGTCTGCTGATTTTATTTTTGAATGCTTATAATCATTTTTAAGTGAAGGAAGATGCTACTCTTTTTAAATTATACTTCCATTTCTTGGAAATGCCCTTTCAATTTTTGAAAATTCTATCTCGATTATTTTGAAGCGAGGTTTTCAACTTTTCTGTTCATGTATTGTAGATAACCCGTCGAGATGAGGAAATGGCACCTTTTGTTGCGGGAGAGAAACGGAATTACATATTCGGGGGAATATGCAGTATTGCAGCAAATGCATTTATGAAGGTTTGTCTGGCACAATCTTCCTCGTATTCAAATTTCTTCTGAATCCTTCAGAATACCTTCTTTATAATCGTTCCTGACAAGAGACTTGATTATTTTTATGTTAGGCTTTGGTTGATATAAAATCTATCAACCTTTTTGGGGTTCAGCAGATATGCCGTAATTCAATTGCACTGGAACAGGTCAGTTTGTCTCCCCTACTTTCTCCCTGCTGTTATTAATTCGCATTTACGTAAAGTAGAAACTATCATAAACATTATGCTCTGATTTTCTACTTCTAAGTCCCGCCTCGACATCCATTCTTTGAATAGAAAAAGGATCTATGTGACAGTCCAACTCGTTCAATTTATTCAACTAAGCACATATTAAACCTAGTGCCATGCACGGATTAGAGCATCACTTTTTGTCATTGAAATGAAATAACAGAGAGCAGGAACTTTTAATGAGCGGTTCAGCAGCTCAAACTGTTAGTGGTGTTTATCAGATAGTCACACAGATTTACATGCAAATAAGTTTTTTCGTGAACTTGCGGAGATCCTTCAACCCCCCACCCAATCACACCCAAAATGAAAAAAAAAATGAATGGAACAAACAAAAAGGAAAGAAAACATACAAATCCCCGTAGTATCCTAAATTAATCTGAATGTAGTTTTCAAAAATTTGTGGAGAACCATATCCCACACCCAACCTTTATTTTTTCCTCACACAGGAAATCCTCCAAGCATACCTAAAATTGTCTGACAACCAGCTACATGTACAAGAACGAGTTTTGAGAAAATGAAAGGTTATAGACAAATATTGGAACTACCATCTTAATCGGATAGATTGTCTTTTCGCCATGGTTGAGATAACTTTTTTATTTTATTTTTGGTGAAATGAGATACAAACGTTGTCATGCACTTTCTCATTTTTGGATTCATTATGGTCCCCATGAACTGCATATTTATCAATTCTTCTGATCTTTTCCAGGCTTTGGCTGCTATCTCTTCGATTGATAATGAAGCTATACAGTTGAGATTAGATCGCGTCCGTACTTATTATGAATTGTTAAACATGCCCTTTGAGGTAAATCTGAGAATACCATTGCTATCAGTTTAAATTTAATTTCTCCTCTCCACATTTCTTGCTCGCTTTTTGTAAGCTGGAAAATTCATATTCTAATCAACAATAACCATTGGATTTACCTTTTCCAGGCATTGCTTGCATTCATTGCAGAGCACGACCACTTGTTCACATCTGCAGAGTGAGTTTCCAAGCAGCATGAAACTGAATTCGGGGAATAACTCACCTATCGTCACTAAACTATCACTTTTATTAACAGGTACACAAATCTTCTGAAGGTCCAGGTTCCCGGGAGAGAAATTCCATCTGATTCAGAGGACCGAGTGGCTGAGGTTCTGCCCCGCTAAGGTTCCAATGGGCATACAGATGCCTTTTACAACAGAGTTCAGGTTCAAGTATGATTGCAGATTGAATTCTAGTAGCAGAACTATGGAGGTTCTAAATGAAAATGGAGGCCAGAAGCTGATCCAATTCTACTGAAATTGCCGAGTTTGGGTATTTTTTTGTGAGTATTTGTTTCTTGGAGATGACCATTATTGCATGCATTAGTCTTTTTCTTCGTTTTTTTTTTCTCGTAGGATCAATTTTGTGGCCGAGGCTTCCGTTTGCGATAAATCAGGGTGTTCTTACATTGTAGATCCCGAATGATTGATTACTTGTAAATTCGTATTGTTTATAATAATAATTACTCTGTCATTAGTTTAGGGCTAAGATAGAAAAAGTGCTTGATTGCAGTTTTTTTTCTTTTTTTTTCCCCCTGGAGTATTTTCAATTCGACTCAAGCTAATACCACTCTGATAGAAACTTTAGAATCCACTGCGGTCTTGAACTGAATAAAAATGAAAAACATTTTGTAGAAAAACTACGAATTTATCGTAATTGTAGGGAAATAGTGGTTGGATCCCATGAGATATATGACGGCGGTTGGAAACAAACAAGGGTCGAAAGGACATTAGATTCATTAAGGGGCGCAGCGGGGTACTCGCCAGGCGCACGGGCTGGTCGTGCATGAATTCAGATTGGATCATACTCTTCTTTGTTTGAGCTGTTTTCATGCACGCAAATCTCAAGATCTCACTTGTCCTAAATTGGACGAGTACGTAGACATCTTGGGGCTACAGAGGGTGTCTCAATCTGTCTATCACACGTTCTAGCAGGTTCTCAAGGATTTAAATTTTTAAACCCAAAACCCTCTTGCAAATCTTTTTATTTTATTTTTTGTTATATTTTAATGGTATTTTCACAATATTAAATCAAATAAATTAAAATTTTCACATAACCTAAAGACTTAAAAAAAATATTTAATTTTCTCTTGGAGTAATATTACTGTTGGAATTTTAATAAACTAAAAGGGTTTGCCTTGATGTGAAACACTTCAAACAATTCACGACACTCCTCGATCAAGTCTTCCTAGAGCTGACTTGCACTCTGTTTTGACCATAGACCAGATCGATCCAAATGAAGTGGCAACGCTAGTCTGTGGGGCCGGTTCACATCCGGTTCTCGAGTACTACTAGTTCAAGGGTACCAAACATGACCGAAAAATATGTACTTTGCACCCATCTTCTGTACATTTATAAAGCCATAATTCAAGTACCAACTGTACGCATATGTGCTATTGCAGCTAAATACATATGACTCCAGAAGAATATAAAATGCAAATGTGTTCATTCTGCGCGCATCAGTATCTGGAACGATGGACTTAACCGTATTGTTTTCTTAGCCAAATTGCGTATATCGTCTCTTGCAGAACTATTTGATATTTCTATGAGTTCTTTCAAACCACCACTGGATACGAAATCTTTTGCATTGTCCTCTGCGAGAACCATTAAGTTACATTATAGTCGGTTCAACTTCTAAATGCATATAGCTCTTGTTTGACAACCATTTTAATGAGTTTTTTTTTTTGGGGTGGGGTGGGGTGGGGGAATGAATTTTGGAATAGTGATTTTTGAAGAATTGTGGTTAAAAACTAGAAAAAAGTTTTGAGTTTACATACAAAATATTTTATAGTGTTGAATGTATGGTTGAAATGAGTTTGAGAAAAAAAAAATTATATTTTAATGGTTCTCAAACAAGGGCATAATGTTTATGCATAATATTTCGAGGGTTTGTCATATTTAGCCCGTGTTTGGAAGAAATTTTCTTCAAAAATCATTTTACCCCAAACTCATTACCTACCACACCTCCAAAAAAAAAAATCATTTTTCACATGGAAAAATCTCTCCCAAATGAACCCTTAAAATCTTTACTAGAAAAAAAAACTTGGCTTACCATTTTGTGCTAGATGGCAAATAGCAAGTTCAATGTGACGTCGTGTTGAAGTACTAGTAGTATTGCCGTTTGCAACCAACCATGATAAGGCACCATCTTCCATTAGAAGAGAACGGCCTCTCCAATATCCTGAAGTAAAACATTTCAGATGCATGTCCCAGAACAAAAATGAGATGAATAACTAGGTGAGATAGTAATATATATTCATCTAAACCTTGAATAATTCTCCGAGATTCACATTTCGCAAAGTTTGCCAAGCCCCTGGCTACCTGAGCAACAACATCAGTGCTCCCGGTTCTAGCCATTCCCAGGAGAGCTTTGAGGGCTCCATCTTCTTTCAGCATCACATGTAATTTATCTGTCAAGAAACAAGTACCTCAACATCAATATACATAATTCTCATTAGGATCAGTTAATTATATGTTAAATAGGGCGGATTGAATAACACTAGACAATACTAAGAAAGAAAAAAAAAGCTAAAAACTTGTACGTTATACGGCCTTATCTAATACCGCATATCAAACTTTCAATAAGAGTACCTTGTATTCATGAAACTCTTCAACTATTTATAGCAGAAAAGACGTTAATGCTCGTTACTTGAGAGGTAATAGCTCTTTTTTTTCAGTATAGTTACAAATTTAGACCTTGTTTGATAAAACTTTTTTGAGAAGTGATTTTCCCTACACTCATTTTCAACCACGCATTTTCCAAGTTTTCCCATATCTTTTCCCTACTTTTTAACCACACAATCTTAAAAAAATAAAAATAAATATAAATATCACTTTTCAGAAAAGTTTTATCAAACAAGGGCTTAGTAATTTATACAATCTCAAGTCATATGACCATTCCATTAGAATAATTCATATAACGTTCTATATATCTTAAGAATTCTATAACTAACATAACTGTAAAACAAGTAAAATTAAAAAGTTCGGGTAATCCATAGTGATTAGGAAAAATACAAAGAAAATCGATCATGGTTAACCAAGTTTCTTGATGATCTGACTACAAATCCACCTCAAGCTTACCATTTCCGCACAAATTTGCAATTGCTCCAGCTACCATGCAAAGAGTTTGAGGATCATCTGTCTTAGAAGCTATATTAGCGAGTAGTTGAGGACCTCCTTTGCTTGTTATCAAACCTTGATTCATCTCTGTAGACCAAAAAATTCTAACCTTAAGAAAAAAACCTATATTTGAAAGTTTTATTCGTTAAATTTATTGTACCGACTAATTTTAAAGCTTAAGATGTTAGAGAGAACAAATTTATTTATTTAAATTTAGCCTTGAGCACGCTCACATGTAAGCCAAATTTTTTTTTCCCATCAAAGCCTCACATGTGCATAGCTTTCATAAATGGGGCGGTGGTGAAACTCGAACCCAAAACCTTTGACCGCTTTAATACCGGGTTGAAGTATCCCATCTAAAGCTGAAATTGTATTAGAGAACAGAAGCGATTACCTATTTAAATTTAGTCTTCAGCTAAATTCTCACTTTAGAAGAACCTAATCTCATGTGAAGTGGAGAGCAACTTTCACTACTAAAAGTTACAGCATTGGGACCAAAACTTCTGTTTTGATTTTCACATATATAACCATCTATATTTCTTGTATTGAATAATAAAGCAACAGAGATAAGTACCATTCATTGCCAAATTAGCAATGGCGCCAGAAGCAACTCGGAGTGCTGTTGGGTTTTGAGATGATTCCAGCAATGCGAGCAGTGCATCTAGACCACCTTCCTGCACAATTTTCTCTTGATTGATATCTGCAATCAGAACTAATTTTTTTAGAAAGAGATTTAAGTCAGCGGAATTACCAATTTATTTTATCTACTAGCTATTTGCTATAAGAAAATTAATACTGAAGGTACTAATTCATAATATTGTTTCAGTAATAACATTTTAACAAGGAATTTGATGAATATATCACCTCACTGGAGCAAGTAATTCAAACAATTTTTTGAAAATTCATATAGCTTTCTATATAAAAAACAATTAGTTTACAGGGATCTTCAGTATCCACCTTTATCATCTTTAGCTTCTAAAAGACAAAAGAAACAAGTTTGCATTTCGCTTCTGTTCAAAGTTCTTCTAATCTGACCATTTTTCTAGTCCTAACAAACCCTAAGTGATAAGAAAAAAAATGGTAGTTCATTAACTACTTTGACTTGTTACACTCTAACTACAATAAATAGTCTCGCTAAGTGAAAATGGTTCAAACAGGAAGGCATGAAGAATATAACGTTAAATGCTCAAATTCAGTTGCTTCTTTTCAATGTCAAAGCCTTATCTTTTTAACATATTGCAATACATTATATGTCTCAAAGGTTTCAAATGCTTTGGCATTCAAAAAGATGCGGAGCCAAGAGAAAATGTTGAAGTTCCAAGAGAAGGCACATTTCTTTACATACCTTCAGCAGCAAGATTTGCCACAACTTTCACGGCATGGATTTGGACATCTGTATCTCTAGATGTTAACAGTGATAATATTTTCGGGATCCCAACTGAATTCACAGAAAAAAGGATCCATCATTAGAAGAACTATAAGGTCTTACAACAGTTATAACAACAATTTATTCCTTAAAAGATGTCAACGGCTTGTACACCCAAGTTTCTACTAGCCTTGACACTTGAGAGACCCGCGTGACTGATACATTTATGGTACATTTGGTAGGGTGTATTGGACAGGATTAGGAATTCGAATCTTGTCCAACGTCCAGTGCAGTACTGCCCAATGCTACATATTGAACGCGTCCTATTGCATATTTGGTAAGGTGGATTAGACAATTAAGGAAGAAAAAGATCTTTTCAATTGTACCAGTACTCCATACTTAACATATCCTTAACACTCTAGATGCCTTAAACAATTCATACCACTGGAATTAGCAAACCAATATCAACCACAAAAAAAAAAAAAAAAGCCCAAGAAACTTGCCTTCTTCACATATCTTTGCAATTGTGCTCTTATGACCCCCAGTGATAGAATCTCTTGATTGGCTTGGAACATGAAAACCTTGTTCATTGCGGAAGGCTGAACTCCCTTTGCTTATTTCCTGCATGTACGGTTTTTTTTCCTGTAGAAAGTCAGGAAATAAAATCTCAGAACACAGATAAGTATCAGAACAAACATGATGCTTGATAAGATACAGAAACCATATAATATTCACCTCAATGGCATCTTCACTTTCAGGAACAATCTTCTTTATGTTAAGCAGCTCATTTTCAGCTTGCTTTCGTCGTTTTTCCTCAACTTGAAGGTTTTGTCTCACTGTGTGAAGTTCATCGCTAAGTCTTTCCTAATAATTCATTAAAAATATATATTAACAATTTTCCGACTCATCTTTGTTGTGTCTGTGACAGGTGAAGCAAACTTGGAAGTTGGACACACTAGTAATGATTAGTACGAACAATTAGTAGAGACACCTCAAAGTAAACTTCATGACCATAGCAAAAACCATACTGTTGAATTTTGGTGCACTAAATATACCTTCTCTAACTGCAGATTCTTATTTTCCATATTTAACTGCTCAAGTTCATAGACAGCGGCTTCATGCAGCTCATGCATTTCTTCTAACCTCATTCTAAGCTCTAAAATCTCTTTTTCTTCATAGATCTATAATTGGGAAAAAGGAAAATAATTGTGCAGGAAATAAAAAACGACAAGGAGAATAAGAAAAGCACATGGATAATCAAGAGACAACAATTAGAACTTATATGACAATGCAGTATACAATTATAAAATTAAAGAAAAAATAATATAAGTATGAAAATTTCAGCAAGATGTGCCGAATTTTTATTTTCCTGTTAGAGATAGTACATCAACTTCACCTTAACTGCATTTTGATTATCATTTCGAAGCTTTTTTGTAGAACGCAGTTGTTCTTCAAAATCAGCACGTTCATCTTCTAGTTGCTGATTTAACTCTGCTATTCTCTCCTCATACATCCTAGTGGTCTCTGCAAGTGCCCTCTGATATCCAGCATTTTCCATCTAATTCATTTATTAAGAGGAAATAGCACCATGCTCTTAGATATCTGATAAAACTAGGATAAAAAAATTAGACGCTTCATAAAATCATTTGCGGTATAATCGATAGACAGCGAAAGGCGACTGATTGACGGAATAGAAGCTATCATTAGCTTCAACAAGAAAAATTTAATCTTTGAAAAGATTCAAGTCATACAAAAATTGAGAAATCTACTCAACGCAGATTGAGAGAATCAACAACTCGAACAAATTAAATCATATCTTTTCAATGCTTTAGATTATAAATGGTGGACAACCTGCAATGACTTTTCAGTATCACTAAGCCGCTTCTTCATTCTCTCTAATTGTTCTTCAGCATTGTCAGAACAAGCACATTCATTTTCTAGTTGCTTCATTAGATCAGCAATTTTCTTCTCATACATCTGGGTTGTATCTGCAAGCAGTTTCTGATATGTGGAATTTTCTACCTGCTGTAGCTACTAGCAAAGAAAGCAATAGCATTACTCACTCAGCTAATGCAAAAGCAAACTAACAACAGAGAAAAAGGTAAAGCCAGCTGGACACTTGTGGTGCAGGGAACTAGAAGACATTTTTTACTCTGGAAAGATACGTGTGCATGTATGTAGGTGACTTATGGGTGTATGTATGAGTGTAACAAAAGCTGGAGGCCTTCCAATTTAGAAATCAGTTCCTTCTAAATGTTATAAAGATTTCAGCAATATGACTTTTACATAATAGAAACAATTCTTTCTTGTTCCTCTTATACTTTTTGGGATCCGGTCAAGGGGATGGGATATCATTTATTACATCTCCACTGTAAAAGCTCATCAGATACGGCACTGTTATAGAGAAAAACATTGATGTCTGATACTATCATATCAGTTCTAACATATTGAATAACTCCAGGTATCAGTCTATAAAAATGAAACAACTATACAAGCACAAATTTCATATTGCAATGAAAATTGATCCCGTTGTTTTTACCTTGCTGTTCTTTAAATTCATTTCTAGACGTGCAACCTCATTGTGCATGAAATCATTATGATCTTTCTGGCTGTTCAGATCTTTAAGTACATCATTCAACTCTAATTCCAAACGCGTGTTCTCCTTCTGTAAAAGCTGCATTTACATATGAGGTATTAAAAGAGTTTGAAAATCTTCATTACAGAATTTCAAGATTGAGACATGGGCTACAAAAACTGTTTCTGATTGCAAAAAATAATTTCTGATTGCAGTGGAAGTCGAAAGAGAAACTTAAATAAAGATAATTTCTTTATTAAATACCTTGCTATTCTTTAAACTTGTTTGTACTCGAGTGATTTCATTAAGCAGCATGCTATTTTGTTCTTTCAGACTGTCCAATTCCTTTGCTAAACCTTTGGCGTCTGATTTTAATTGAGTATTCTCCTTCTCTAGAAACTGCAGTTAATGCATTATACTCAAAATATAAGATGGTAGTATGGTTCAGTTAAAGCAATGTTATAAAGCACATAAAACACAAGGAAAAAATATTAACTCGGTCCTCACAATGAAACTCTTTTCTGCCTCAGCAGAAGACTTTTGAAATTCTTTAAGTTTTTTTTCCATTTCATTGTTGTCCTTCTTCCTCAAATTTTGTTGCCTATCAATCTCTGCATTAAGATGGTCAACTTGATTCTCCAGCGTCCGACATAAGCTTTCATAATCGAATTCTTCTTTCAGCTTTACAGTGTTTACAACTTTCATTGCCTGCAAAAATTCATTTTTATTAGATGCATAGGCTCATAGTATATATTTTACTTGGACTATTTATTTGACGCCCGTCGTCCAACGGATATGTACAGAAAACTTTAAATAGATCTACACAGCTCTTAAAAGATAAACAATAAACTTACCCGTTGTCCAAACATTATGGTGCTTGTGGTTTCTGCATAATGTTGAGAAGAAGGTCCAATTGTTACTATAAGTGAGGTTCTTGCAGAACCTGTTTCATTTAACTAGTCAGAATTTCCGCCAATGAACCAACATAATAGACAATAGTTCATGATCATAAACTCAACGTAACAATTTGATCTAACTCTTGCTCAATGAAACCATTCTAAATTAGTTTCAACGGGTAATAAAATGGAGAAACAAAATATCAATTGAATCCATCTATCTGCAGCCAACAGGTCTGTCATACAACATTAAACCATGTAAGCAGGCAGGTGTCAAAGGAGCCCCTGGATTAAAGCATTTCCAACCATTGCGCAGTAATGCTTTGAAATATTTTCTTTTATAAAATTAGAGAAAAAAATAAAAAACATAATTACAAATTCTTGATATCCCAAAACTAGAGGCAGTTTATGTAGTGTCTTGTGTCTCAATTATGCAGTTATACACGAAAACAAGATCTAACTTCTAGCTTTTAAAACACTATATCCAATAATTTTTCTCTTGAATCAGCAGCCAGGGAAATCTTTAACGTTGAAAAAATTATAATATTTTAACCAAGTAACCCATTTGACACAAGCCTCTGAGACTAACACACAAAATTCTAATTTTTTATTAACAGCAATGTCGAGCAACAAGAACATTTACAGCAACAAAAATATTGGGAAGGAAAAACAAATAAATATGCCAACATATTTATCTCAGGATCAATAAAAAATCACTTTAGCTCAAAAGATATCCAAGTAAAAATAAATGAAAAATAGGATCACCTCCAAATGAATCACGAAGTAATCTTGTCAGTTTAGAATCTCTAGTAGGTATGTGAGGACTGTGTTCAGCCAACGCATTTATGCATTTTCCTAGAGAAGTAAGAGAAAGATTGATAAACTTGGCCTCCTCGAGTAAGTGACCTTCACTCCCTGCAACAGGAAAAATTTGTGAACAAATGTTCTTGCAAGACGATAGATTACATATAGAACAGACAATATAGTCATTCAACTAAGGACATTTAGAACACATTTAGTTGTGCTTAAAGATAAGTTTGGCATTCAATTATGAGATACGTTATTCAAAAGAACCAAAACTAAATTAAGATGTAGCGGAAGAAAATAAAGAAATATGTTGGGCTCTCAATTATAAAAGACATACCAGATTTATTTATCCTCTCAGATCCAGCAAGATCAACGATCAACAGCTTGCTTTTTCGAATAGTAGGTAAGTGATGACCATGTCTATTAGTGGAACTCTCATTTCCTTGATAAGAAACATCAATTTCTTCTTTCTCATGGGCAGATCTCCGAATATAAACCTATAGAACACGAATTAGTGGAAATAGATGGACAGAAAAATTAACAGGATTTTATCGTATTCACCGTGTGGGATAAATATATAGTTTGCTGTAAACCTAATCATGGCCCAAAGCAAATAACTATGGGGGCATAAAAATCTTGTTTTTACCATTTTACATTAAGTAAAAGCTCGAGGAAACAAGATTTCTGTATGTACCATGAGAATTGCATGACTGCGTGAAGATTCTGTGTTCAGCTTTGTATTAGCTGCATGACGGTTTGTTTCTCCTATTTGCAATAGTTGTAAGAAGTGATCAAGGTTTGTTATCTTGATTATTGCAGCGCCAGGTACTGATACCTCTCCAGTCTTGGCATCCTCTACAATTGGAATGTTTATCTTTTCAGGTGCAAGCAAATCTTGAACGGCTTCCATGTATAGCTGGTTGAATTACAATACATGTTTCTACCATCAAACTCGTGAGTAAGTAAATTAAAAGTAAAACTAAAATGATTAGATCTTGGATGGAGTGTGTGCGCATGCATTTTTGAGAAGTCAGCTACAGTTTTTATGAATCTATAGAATCACTGGCGAGCTTAAACATCAATATACAACAGCAGTTTTCTAACATCACTTATTACTGATCCTAGTCAACTGGAATATTTAAATTAAAATTTTAACAATTTATTACACATCACATCATGTCGTAATTACTACTAGCAATGTTCCCTTCAATTTAAAATGTTAGACACTTCGACACTTGACGCCTCAATCCACAGCCAAACTTTGAGTAAATTCATTGACATCAGTTCTTCAATTATGCCATAAAATACCTTGACTGCAGAAGTCAAACTGTAAGTGTGAAATAGTAATATTTTTTACTAACAAACATGCAATTAATTATATGCATTACTCGCATTACCTGCAAATAAGAAATTTCCACTGTGTCAGATACAGATGTATTTGTAATTATGTCCTCCAAAGCTCTAACCATAATACCACGTTCTGATGCATCACCTTTACCCATGCTACCAAGGGTGTAAGTCTTGCCCGTACCTGTTTGACCATAAGCCATAATTGTCCCATTATATCCATCAAGCACACTCTGCAAAAGTAAATCAAAATTCCTTTACTTGATCAGTACATCATGCAAACATACTTTAATTTCATTTTAATTTAATTCTAGCTAAAATACAATAATTTTTAACATTAAAATAATCTTCTAAGGAACATTACATTTTATGAATATAAAAATATCTGATTGGGATAGATTTTGGCAAGCATCCCCATCGCAGATTAAGCTCTTATCCCATGAGAGTAATAATAGCAAAATTAAAATCAGAAAACAAGCAAAAACCACACATAGATTTTCACAATAATAAAAAAGAAGAATACAAAACAAAAAGGGTCTCCAAAAGTATTTTTGTAGTAGAAATATTGAGGCAACCTAAAACACGCATGGGATTACACCCCGGAAAAGTGTATATATGATTAGGCTCCACACAATCCAACCACCTCATCTTTGCAATTACATACCTACACATTTTAAGAATTCGAAAAAAAAATTGTGTTCATGGATATAATGTATTGATGATAAATTAAGACAAAAGGAAAAAATGCATAAAAGACTTTGGAGTGCATTGATGAAGTCACATGAAAACATGCCATGAGTGCGAAAACTGATTTCTTGAGTTTTGAGCCTACCTCAACTACAGGCTTTGCAACCACCTCATAAACACGCTTTTGAGAAGCACTTTCTGACAATACTTCATCAAATTTGAACGACTCCGAACTCCAGTTATTTTTTCTTAAATTTAACCTTTTGAGCTGCATAATACAAAAAGATTAATCCATTCATTGAGGCGCCAACATTCAAGTTTAGAATATGAAAAAGTAAAGGGGATGCAAAAACGAGAGAGAGAGAGAGAGAGAGAGAGCGCACAAGTTGATCTATTATCAACTGAAATGAGACGTGTTTTTGAATTATATTAGCATAAAAATTAAGTTATATATGACATAGAGGTTCACATAAATACCTCAGGCTGTAGCTCAACACAATCAGAATAATCAGCATCCGAAAGCTCATCAGAATTTCTAGGTCGAAGTCTAACAGCAACTCTCACTCTTTCAGATTCTGTGACAAAGATAATTAAGCATATGAACATATGTTCAGTCAAAAGTGAGGACTGTGTACCACAACTGTATCTTATAATGGAATAGTAAGCTGAACATTTTCCGTCAATCGAATTATTCTACAATCTTAAGATGGACCACTGGTAGTGTACTCAGATATAAATAAACACGGGGTGTCTGAATAGCCAAAACACCACATATTTGCCAATGGGTGTGAGTACTTTGAATTTTTGAGTGATGCTTTTATATTATGTTCCATTAAGATTATAGTATAGCATTTTTGTTATTATGAAATAGTTACAATAAAAATGAACACATGTATATTGTTATTCAGCATATCAACGTGTGTAGTCTAGAAAAATAACCCTTATGGATAGATAATCGCCTCTATGAATGTAGGATATTCCTGAGTTCCCGAATATTTTATTATAATATTTATTTATTTATTTAAAATGCGGAAAGAAAAAAGTTTTTAAAGACTAAAGGTCCCCATATTCAAGAAGATAAACTAATGAAAAGGACGTAGCAAAGAC
>CADEPD010016186.1:0-23185 GCA_902829195.1 Fraxinus dipetala | reverse complement strand
GTATGATTGATCTTTTCCCAGATGAAACTAAAGAGTTTCTCAGTTATGATGTAGCAGTAGATGACACAAATAATTACTTTCAACCAGAGTTTCTCAACACATTACTTTCAAATAGAGTTCCACCTCATCGATTATTGTTGAAAATAAATTGTCTGATAATGCTCCTGAGGAATCTAGATCCTTCAAATGGTATTTGCAATGGGAGTAGAATGGTTTGTCGTCAATTCAGTAGACATGTTATCCATGCAGAGGTAACTACTGGACAGCACTTTGGCAAACACATATTCATTCCGCGTATACCATTAAGTCCTAGAAATAATGAAGGATATCCATTCAAATTCATATGGAAACAACTGCGTGTTCGCCTCTGTTTTGCAATGACAAAGCCCAAGGACTGACAATACTTCATGTTGAAATATATCTTCCACAACATGTATTCTCGCACGGACAGTTATATGTTGCACTTTAAAGGGAAATTTATATGGCAACTACAAAGATTTTAATTAAGTCGGATACTCCTAATCACACAAAAAATATAGTGTACAAAGAGATTCTCATTAATTAAAAAGTTCATTTCACACAGAATTTTTTAAAACTGTTTTTCAAATGCACGCATCTTCATATATTACTTTTACAATACTTATAAACATGAACGAATCTAGGATCGTACTGCAACGCACATTTATAATGCATTTTAGAATAACGTGCAACGCACGTTTACCTTTGACTACTAATAGATAAATATCATGATATATATGGTCCAAAGACTTAAATTTCATGCTTTGAGTAAGACTAATCAACTCTACTATGATAGATTAAACGCAATGATAGATTATAAAACATAATTCACATCGTCGACTTTAAATTATATTAAAAATTTGGCATAGTCGACTCACGGTTGTTCGAAATTATCACAATCTCATATATTTATCACTTAGCTAATAGTCTAATAACCGATCGTGCACTCTTCCTACTAGGGCCACTATGCTAAAAGCAAAAGAAACTGTCCTTTCACAAACAAATAGAAAGGGCAGTGTTAAGAATAAAGGTATAAACTGAGCTGAGCCATTCAGAACTATGTAGGTACGACAAGGCCCTGGTTGGCAACATAAACTCCCAGACAAGTTAGCCAAGAAGTTGGTGGCTCTCGACTCACATGGACCATTACATTTTTTAACGGGAAAAAAACAAAGATGACTAGTGCATTGTGTTTCACTATGTCAATGTCGACAACAAAACAGTCTTACTCTTTGATTCTAATTCAATTTTCTTCACCTTCTTCAAAACCATCCGTTTACATGGAAATGGACCACAAATTTATCGCCTCCACAAAACCAGGCATTAGAATCTAACAGATTTTTACCTCAAGAGAGGGTCAATTTCGAGTACACGTTTAAATTGCTGTATAAGAAATTGACAATTTACCTGGACTTTTCCAAGTCCATGCCCGTTGTTGCTTTGATCGCGAGAATGGGTGGCTTGGCACGAATGACACGGGCCAGGGATCAATCCATCTGGAGAGGTGAATTCGACTGGCTCTCTAGGCTCAGTCCCGACCCAATAGCCACAGAAATACAAAGTTTAACACTTTCGGATGAATTACTAGATACACTGAAACATCTAAAGCAACTAAATTCTGGTTTGAGAGGAGAAAAATTATGATCTAGCAATTAATATTACTCTCCATTACTTCTATAGAACAAATTGTTCACAGTGACAAGAAAAATAGAGCGCAAACTTACAGAATATTTAATAAAATTTAAAAGGAAGAACAAGAAGAGTATCAAAACATTATATGAAACAATACATCAAAAGATTCAATCAACCCCTTTTCCGCTTCCAAGGACCCTTGCATGGGTTAGAATATAACATTGATTGCTGGGAGAGAACCCCAACCACTTTTGAACTTTCAATGTTTCTTCACCTGCGCAACGCCATCAAAAAGGCCTAGTAACTTGAAGCTTTAATTAAAGGACATGTAAACACAAGAATTGGACCATCGCGTCAAAACACGAGCTAGTTACTGTCAATTGCTCTATAAGAAATAATCAGGAGTTCTCCGAGTTACATCAGGTTCCCCTCTCCTTGGAGCTGGCTCAAACTGCAACAGTCAAATCACAACCCACTCAGATAATTAACCCACATTGCACCAAAATACAGAGAAAAGATCACACTCAGCAACTGATATTTCATTGTGTTGCAGATTCTCAAGGATAATTAAATGTCAAAATAGGGTAGCCAAACACATGAAAAGAGGGAGAGAAGGAAACCTGGATAAACATATGCTCTCTGTCATCATCAACTTCCAAAATGGATGCCATATTCCCACAACGATAACAATAATTTGGAGCACTGAAAATTGTGACAACCTTTTGTTCCTGAGATTGAAGTCAAATTTGAACATGACAACCCTCTTCAACTAATAGCGCAAGTGATAAACGAGTTAAATATTACTACAAGTAAACATTTACATGGGCCCAGTTGTATCCCTCCATAACCAACTGATGAGCTCTAGCAATTAGATTTAAGTTGTTGGTATGATTGAATTGCTCTGATATGTCCTGTAATAGGTAGACAGTCCATGGAACTGATTAGATTAAAGAAGAAATGGAAACAAAAACCTCCAGTAAATAGATGAAGGTACCTGGCCAAACGTGTATCCCGCACCACGGGGGGAGATACCCCAACCGCATCGATCATCAGGGTCAGACCATAAAAGATCACACATAGGACCTTCATGTGGAACTTCTTGAACACGGTCAAAGTTTCTTACATTATCAAGGGTTTCGATAGAGGGGGACAGCCCACCATGCAGACAAAATATTTCTGATTCAACCTATTAATCAGAACACTGTCAGAATCAACTTGCAAGCAAAATAAACTTACAATAAAATGAAACTGAATTTATTCAATTTTATTCCTTCAACTTAAAAAGAAAGCATATTTCTCCATTCTTGTGTTACAATTATCATCATCTGACATTGAAATTAACATGAGTTTTTATTAAAGGCTAAATAAATTGTAGCTTTTGTCCGCAATCGATACCCTCTTTTGCACTTCTACTCCCAACCTCTATTACTTCGATATTCTTACCCTCGACCTTTCATAAATTAGCAGCCTTCGTCCCTATTGACAGTTTCCATCCAAAATGGCTGTTAAGTGAGTATAGAAAGACAAACATACCCTGAACTTCAAAATACAATAAAAAATAGAACGAAACTAATAAAATGAAAAAAGAACTGTCTTCTTTGGTGACAATTTCCATCCCTAGCAGCACCGTGCCACTAACCCTACCCCAAGAAGCACCCACATTGATGTTTCAAAGACATTCAGAAACCATAATGGATGTTTAAACAAAGCTCAATCTTTGAATAAATTCCCCATAAAAAATGAAGAAGTTTCAGCTCGTGAAAAGAATCCTGACACAATCAAACAAGAAAATGAAATGAAACTGAAAGGAAAAGTAAGAATGCTAACTATTAATTCGTGAACTTCCGAAAATTTTAATGTAAAGAGGCAGGCCGATTTTGATATAGCAGAAGAAAACAAAAATGGAAGGAACATGAAAAGATGATACATTGACGACAACAAAACGAAATAAATGGCATTAATGGTTTGATTAGGTGCCCGGTGATTGGTTCAATGTTCAATGCAGATCTATGTTTATAAAATTTGTGGTGGGTGGAGTTGAGATATATTTTAATTTTTTCCATCAATTAATTATTGGGTGGAGCTGATATATATTTTAATTCTTCCATCAATTAATTATTAAAACCCTAACCCACAACCACATTGTAACGGATAAATGGTTGTTTCGATGCCCAGGTGATTGGTTCATTCTTCACTGCAAATGGATATAGTTCAATGAGCTTCAGAGTGAGTATTTTTGTTTGGAAGCTTTCTCCCGACGAAATAGCAGATGATCTGAAATGAAGAAAGAGAAGGGAAAGGGATGATGGTTCTGGCTATTACTGAAAGATGTTCATTTTATCATTGTATTCTCTGGATCTGTTAAAAAATACTTCGCCTTTGGCAATGGACACAAACCTCTACGGTGGTAGTTGGGGGCTTGGGGGAGGTAGAGAACTGATGGAATGTGTGCATTTGTAGTAAGGAGAATGAAGGGAAGGGTGAGGGAGATAAAGTTTTAATTTCAATTTATTTGTTTCTTTTTCTATTCGACTGAAGGGTAGTTTTGTCTTTCTACACTTAAAGAGTCAATTTGGAAACTGGGACCACTAATTTTTTGTAAGGTTGGGCATAAAAATGCCAAGAAATAGAGATAGGGGATAGAAGTGCAAAAGGTGGTATAGTTGGGGACACTAGTAATTTAGTCTTATTTATGGAGCATGATTTACAAATATCTAAAACTTTTCACTTTAGTCAACCAATATAGCAAATTGCATGTGATATCCTTCACAGGAAAGTAGATTTGCAATAATCAGCAATTAACTTTTCACAGATATTACAAGGAAGGACTTTAATTTATTTGAAAACAAAATACATTAAAAAATGAAATGCCAGTTACCAGAAAATTTTACTAACCAATGCAGTCAAAGGGAAGTAGTCAAATAAGTCCGTGAAAGTCTTCCAAACATTAGCATTTCCATACCTATACATCAAACAGCAAATTTCAATTTATTAATGACAAAATGCCGAGAAATAGGTAGGAACAGATTTATGTAAAGAACTCATAGACTATACAATGTGTCTAGAAGACCAGAGGTATTAAAATTGCATTTATAAACTCAGTATGCAATTTTTTAAATTTTACATAATCTTAGAATTATGCATGTAGCACCCTAATCAGGGAATGATAACTTGGGAAAAATTCCAAGTCAAATTTGTATTTAATGTAGTCAAACCTGCAGTCTAGCAAAGAATGCAAATCATATGAGCCGCATGTCCATGTGCATATGCAAGTGCGTGGGCATGATTGTGATCAACACAATGCACCTGATTACTATCTAAGTCATTTAAACCTAGCTCTATCCAGATTACTAGCAGACTTAGCAACTACGATCTGCGGCCCACTTCCAAGAGCTTTGTCCATTACATATTATTGTTCAGCTGTGCACTCTATCTGACGCTAAATATAATTGCACAAGCTTCCCTGTCATCTTCACCTTTCAAAAAATCAGAATTTTCTTAATAACATGCAAGAGCGTCACGTAACTTAGTTGACATATAGGATATTTTACATGCGTATGATTTCATCTATTTAGGAATCTATGCTACACGCATGCAAATATATGCTTACCCCTGGGTAAATATATCATGGTGATGCTATTAAGAACATCTTGACATTGAGAATTTTCTAACAAGCAGTCTGCACTTTCAGCCACTAGGGCTAAGTCAAATTCGTGATTTGAATTCAACATCCCAGGTTTTGTTCAGACTGACAAGTCAAGAAGATTAAGATATTTTTTCCACTGATGAACTGCTATAATATACCCTCTACAACTAGTGTTTTGCTAAAAACATTAGTATTATGCATAGGTTTTGCTTCTTTAATGCATAATACTTTCAGTGTGCTGTACAGTAACATCAAAGGAAGATTAACAATGACAAATATCTGACAACCTCAATAGATAGTATTTTAGTGAATATGAAACACATAGTACCCAAATTAATTTGTCCTCTGTAAATTATCAGAAGAAAGGGGGATGCAGTGCAGTTAAATTCAAAAGAAAAATCAGTAGTATGATGGTAATATAAATCTAGTTTAAATCAAAAATCAGGCAGGACATCAAGAACTCACTTCCGCAGGCATTCATCATAAAATCCATAGACCTGCGTAATCTGCAACCAGAAAGAGACTAATATTTAGTTTTGGCATTCAAAATAGATTAGCTCATGACATTCATTCAGCCAAACAAGAAAAAAAAAATTAAAGAAATAAAATGCCAAGTCATGGCATAGTGAAAACAATGTTAAAAAGGCTCAATCGGGTACCAAAGCATTTCACCTATTTGAGTCGGTTTGTAAGCACCAAGGCATTTCAAGGCACAAGTCTCAAGAGAAGATAATAAAATAATTCAAAAGAATATAAAATTACAAAAATATGCTCATAATAAACCATAAACGATCTTAGATCTATAATAAAACATCTTCACGAACACAAGAAAGAAAAAGAAAACAACAAAACACCGTATAAAATTCTACGTCATACAAAAAATAACCGAAAAAGCTGATACTAATAACAAAAAGCCTGAAAAAGAAAAGACAAAAGAGTCGTGCCTTAGCCACCCCATGGTCTAAGACTCAGTAAATAGGGACATAAGCCGTGGAGAAATGGCACATGGTGTACGCATTAAGGTGTTTAATAATAGTGTCATGTGAGGTGCACCTCAAGACACAAAGCTTTGAACAACTCTTTTACAGAATGATACAAATATTAATTCCTTCAATTATACAGTTCCAAGGTTTCCCAACAACAGAGGGAAACGCAGAAAAATTCGATGAACTGACGAGGTAACAATAACACCAGACCAAGTACAGTATTAAATAACAGCTAAAATAAACGTTTAGGGCCTGCTTAAGCTTGATGAACACCTCACTTTTGACTTCAACTTCATGCAAAATGATCAGTCTGTCATTTACCAAACAACCCACAAAAGCAAGCTCAAATCTAATTTGAAAAAATAAAAACAAAAACAGGCTTAAACTAGTTTAACCAGTTACACACTCAACAAAAAAAATTTCAAGAAATTCAACATGTGTTGCATCGTAATTGCGGGTATCATAACCCCATACACAAGTGGAGGCACACCTCAAAATCAACAAGAGAACGGGAACCATGCAGCTATCACATAATATCATGCATTAATAGATAAGCGACTAATTTCAATCACATCATGTTTTCAGCAATAAGTCGTGACATATCATCATTCTTCGTCTCATCACTGTGATATCAAAATAAAAAAGAGTCCATCAAAAGTTTTTCACTGGCATCAAAAGGGGCATAAGAAATAAATTAATACCTGTCTACTTTCATGATTTCCCCTAAGAATAGTAATCCGTTGAGGATAACGCACTTTCAGAGCCACTAAAAGCTGCATAAAATAAGCATATTAGTGTCTTCCACTATGTCACAGATGAATTAATTACTAATATGCAAACTACCAAGGCTCTTATATAATCATATACATCTTTGAGATGATAAAGAAAATAGCGAAAATGAAGAGGGAAAGAGCTGCTAATTATTGTAACCTGATTATAAAACCAAAGTTGTGGTGGCGAAAAATATATTTATGGTTTAGCTTCTACTTACAGTGACAGTTTCGACTGAATAATAACCACGATCTACATAGTCTCCCATAAATAGATAATTTGTATCTGGACACTGTCAATAGGACAAATGAACTGCATTAGAATGCTGAAGGTGCATTCCTTACGCGTAGGCATGTCAAAACATAAATTTACAGAAGTAACAGCTAAACATGAAAGACAATGAACTCAACAGAGTTGACACTTCAACGAATTAGATAATCTAAAAGAAGACATGCTCTATGAACTCACAAGAGGAAATATTCCCAAAACCATTAGTATTTTGGTTTACATAAAGGAACCAGAACTACAGCAATGAATTGAAAAGGCATAAATATAGGCCCCATCTTGCTGAGATCTTATTTCGAATTGCATTCAGAGATAAGGTCCTGCTTCGGTAGTTATGTCTAATAAATTCTTAAAGAAGGGACCAGAAGGGGCCTGGGGGGATGAATACAGATAGGGAGAAAATTTACTAGAGAAACAATTTTAAAGTACTGAAGTTAAGGTCAGAGCAACTTCAAACTTCATTACTACCATTCACCAAAACTCTTCCATCCTACGATCCTAACTCATAAACTATGAGCATGTAATCATTGTCATGTGCAAGTATGAATCCATATGTTAGAAAAAATTGAATATCCAAGCTTGAGAATATTTCAACATAAGACGATGTCCAGCTCTTTTTACTCTTTTCTTCGTTTACGTGGTAATTTGAGTTTCATAAATACAAAAATAGTGTTAAAAGTGACGTACAAAAAAAATCTGATTAGTGAAAAAAAAAAATCTTGACGTTAAATTTATGATTATGTCCGATCCAATCAAATTTAATAAGATCTCTGCTCATTTAAATATGACTACATCTATAGTCGGTTCCTATCGAAAGAGAAATTACAAATTGCAAAACAACCAATGACAAAGGAGTCGTACTCATGTTAAAAACCCGATTTTTTGACAACAAATAAACAAAATAAAAGTAGAATCATCAAAGAGGAAAATGCAGTGTACCTAGCAGAAAATCGTTTTATTTCTATTAAAGACATGAAAAAGATCAACAAAACACTAAGTTAACATTCAAAAGAATACGTCAAACAATGCCAGCATATATATTGCTTGTCACACTTTAACCTGTTATAGTATCACAAGACAACCTCCTTCCTCAAAGCCTCCTTTGATCCATCTCAAAGATTCACTTTTCCCCCAGCTCAAGACAAAAAGAAAAAGGAAATGTCATAGGCTGCAAAAGATACCTTCCCCCCAATGCGGAAAAGTTCAGCAAGATCGTGAAATTGCCCATGAATATCACCACAAATTGTCACGGGGCTTTTGACAGGCTGCATCGCAGGAGCAAAGAAATTAATAATGCATATCTTATTACACACGTCCCCGCATGCACTACAGAAAAACAACAAATTACTAGATGACATTTGAAATGCATAATCATGAAATATCAGCTACTTTACCATAAGTAATGACACGTGCTTCATAATTATGTGCAATATTAAATGATGCTCTTAGTAATTTAAAATTCAAATAGGCACAATGTTTCAAGAAGTATACTTGATAAGTAACATATTTAGAAGAGACATGATTAAGGCATTGATCACTGCTAATTTTAATAATTTATGTTTAGCTAACATAATTCAGATTCCGGGGTATCTTGCATTTTCTTCCTAACAGCTGCAAAAGATGCCAAGAAGCAAAGACTGAAATCCAAAAGGAAAACAAGCAATCAAAAAGTCAACTTGGACTTGTCTGCTTTAATCATTTGTACTAACTCGTTCAAAATTTTAGGAGCAGTAGAAAGAGTACAACGGCAAAATCTTCAACAACCATGTCACGCAAAGAGGTGCAGCAGTTTTGATTTTCCTTCCAGTCCATTATTTCCTATATCACTTTTGCTTAAAGATTTATTTATGATCTAAAGTCTTACATCCAAGTGAACCCAGAGTGAGCATGTGCCACATTTCAATGTACCTAATTGATAATCGTCACTCATAGTAATGTGGAAAGGTGCAAAAAATATTTACAAAGAGTCATAATTATGGTAGAACTCAAGGTGTCTATATTTCTAGTAACTTCTAGAAAACTAACAATAGCCAGAGTCTGTGAGATTTGGGCCTACTCTTGTTGATAATGTATGTAACAGTCAAAAAAAGTAACTAGCATATCGTATAGTTTGCACATTTTAATGTGCAACCCAAATATTATTACAAAACAAAGAAATGGAAACGCATACCTGTACATTACTTTCCTCCATTAGTATCTCTTTAGCCTTCTCACATAGAGTCCTAACCTGCATCCACAAAAGATAAATAGGATCAATTCTACATGGTTCCTTATTTGTTATAATTAAGGACAATGTCAAAGTTATTCCTTCATTAAAAAAAGGCCAAACACATGAGCACAGAGTGCATAGGAGAGGAAAAAGCGTGGTTAATGAAAGACTGCAACTTCTTCACAAAAAATGATTATCAATGATTTTCAACATGTCATGGACATATCTACCTTAATAAAGATTTCAGAGATCTAAGCTCATGAAATTTCATACATGCAAAATGCAACATTAATTGTGATAAATTGTTTCCTTCTGGGCAAAACAAAGGTGCACAATTTGCCGAGCAACTTACACTTTTTAATTTTCCAGTGAAGCATTCAGTATCTTCTCTAAATAATAAAAGATCACGAAGAATGAATTATAAGCTATTTTATAGCTCAGTCCCTCAAAGTCATATATAAGAAGATACCTTGGTCGAGCAACTAACTATGTTACGGATGGTGGAAACTAATTAATGGAGACAGTACCACGCCAATTTCCCATGTAGACAAGTTATCTTTGAAGTCTTTCAATAACTCTCCCTAAATCATTAAGTTTGTTCATATAAAAGTAGGTTATATCTAATGCCAATAAGTGCTAAAGCCTAAACATGGGTTAAAACATAGTTAGAACTCCAACTTATATCATTGACTCCAATTGGTCACTAAACTTTCATTTTTGTTTCAGTTTACCCACTCTGTCCTACTGAATTAACAAAAATGATGCTGTGGGATGGAAATTCTGTTAGTGCATTAATTTTTTTCAACTAGGAATAAACTGAAATTGTTGGACAAGTCGTGCTTTCCAGATGCACTTCAAGAAAAGTAAAAGACAAATGAAAAAAGAAAAGATGACTTGTCCAACAAAATATGCTTTTGCCTAGTCAGAATTAAAAAAATAAATAAATGAACTAAACAATTTTCCAAGCAACATCGTCATTTCTATTAATTCAACGGCAAAGTGCTTAAATTGAAATGACAATGGAATTTCAGAGACTATCTTAGGATTAAAAATATTCAGTTACTAAAATGAGACAGTGATATTGTTGGGTGACTAATTGGTTTTTTTATCACTATACATCTATATTTGAAGTCTATCCACAACTTACTTTTATTAAAATGCGTCAAGATTTATTTGTCCTGTAGAAACTATTCTTAAAACATTGCAATTGAAGATTCTCTTGCATTAAACAGCTTGAAGGCTGGCAATTTGATAATGGTGTCACATTTGAACTAAGATGTGCTTTCATGTGCTTAAAAGAGTAACCCTTTTATGTATTATTTTTTGCAAGAGCTGACGTCTTCTGCCTAGTAGGTTTTTCTGGATGTATAATAAATGCATAGTTTCAACAAAATGATCAATAAGTCAATGGATTCAAATTTCGCTCAATATGCTAAATATTAACATGTCATGCCACGTGAAACAAATAAAATATCTACATTAAAAATTTGAGAAGATTTTCTTTTCCCTTCCTGCAGCCAATCTCCATCTTTCTCTTTCATTTCTCTACGTTTCTCCTCCGGGATGTGTATTTCATGGTCAACTCAAACTAATCTATACTAACTCGTACATTCACGAATAAGCATGATAAATCCTACTACATTATCCAAAAACACATAAAAAAATGTTTTTCCAATTCCCATCTGCAGGTATGCACAAATGCAGAATTTCTGCATTGTCTCACTTTTAAGTTAATACATTAACATTTCGAAACAATTGCATCAATCAAGATAGTACCTTAAGAGAATGTAATTAAATTCATCTTGACTCTCTCAAAAAACCCCAAACCACTATCTAGTACTATAACAAGACCAACACCATCTTACTCAAAAAGCAACAAGTATCGCACATTTCTTCGTATTGTTAAATCCACTAAATCTATCAGATCCATAAAAATATGAGAGAGAAAAGTTACAATAACTCGTAAAAGATCTAAAAGGAGTTAAAACCTCAGGCTCCGACAATGGTTTGCACTGCATGAGCTGAGCAATCTGCTCGTCCAAATTTCCATGTGTGTTCGCTGCCACCAGATCCGCGCTCATTTTGCTATTTTATATCAGATCCACCTTTCTTCGTTACGACGACGTTCAAATGTGCTGGACAACAAGAGGTTCTTCGGGAGTAACTCCTTAACCTTATCCTGAATTTCAGGCCACGGGCACTGTGGAAAACAGGAAAATAGGTGTCTGAGAGTTTCGTCTGTGTAGAGAGACAAGGGCGGAGGTGGAATCGACGAGAGGGAGGTTCTGGCTGAAATTTTTCGATCTGGTTATTCGACCGAGGAAATTTTTTATTATAAGGGCTCGTTTTGAAGGCGAGACGAAGAATGTCCTTAATTTTTAGTTTTTCGTTAAAATTTATTTTTCTTACTTCAAATGATAGAATATTCATTTTATTTCATCTATTAGAAATCGTTTTATATTCTACGGGCTTGAGTTGGAGCAAAAAATAGTCTGGGAACTCAAGGCTGTGGTGGTAGCCATGACTTCGGTGGCACCACGGGCGCCTCACTATGCTTCATTAACCACAACTCATCCTCCAATGAACCAGTAGGTACCTCTAGCCTCAGCCACCTTAAGGATTGGAGACGCTTGGAAGGAAAGAAGAGATCGAAGTCGAAAGCATGCCACATGAGGAAAACCTGCCATTTTCTCTCATCGTCTAATAGGGTCTCTGTCTCACTCCGAGGCCCAAAGAGAATAAAAGGTGTCGCAATTTGTTTAGCTAACAAAGATATTGAAGAAGCAACTTTCACGTTTTAAACTAATAGCATTATCATAATAAGATGGAATTATTGATCCCCGTAAGCAAGCTATCCCTTCGAGAGGATGGAAGGACGAGAAGGACTGGTAGACTTATCATCATACATGTTCGCCTTATAATGGACATAGCTAGAAAAATCAAATGACAATAATAGTCTTTTAACTAATAACCATAATTTTTATAACTCACCTCCAAACGTCGCTCCGTTTGATCCATAAATAAGCTAACATATTCAATACGAATGCCACAAAGTTTCATCCCCAACCGGCACATGACTCTTAAGATATTGTCTGTGCAGTATACTAAAATTACAAGAATGCCAGACCTGACATTGTTGGCTTTGGACACTATGTTTTTGAACCAAATATACTTCGATTGTCGTCTACATCAGTGGGAAGCTTCCTACTCCTTAGACAAGCTTTCTATAAAGCAAATTCCTAAAACTCCATTGCTAAGGTTCTCTACTCAACTACTCCTTGCACAAATGTTTTAACATTATGAAAATTATTGGCTTCATTTTTTTGTACCGTTGACGTGGACAACAGATTCCGGCTCTACTCACGTCTACGTAAGCTTGCTCCTGCACACTTGGATAAAATTATTAGTCACATGTGACCTTCTCCAGTGGTGGGAGAGGCAGTCGTATGTACTCCAACGGCCAAGTCAGTTGATGAGATATTTATATTTGGGTGTGGAACGTGCTTTAGAAGCGAGTCACTTGGGTGTTCGGGCACCGGGTGTGTTCATGAGAGTATGTAAAAATGGGAGAGAATAATCTTACAAAGCTTGTCGTGTTTAAAGTTGCATTACTCTTCAAATAGCATGAATTGTGATCTTTTATAGTAGTAAAGATAAAGTAGTAATCGTTGAATGAAGAGGCACATCGCAGGCATCATATCATATTTACTAGGTCATGCATCATTTAATGCACTCTGTAAAGGTAGCCACTCTAAGACCTAGGTCTGATACCTATGTAGTAGGCTGACAATACTTGGCATTATTCTACTACAACTTGGGTCACATTAATCATTCACATAAGATCTTTATGTAGAAGATCTATTGTGAGAAGTGAATATGATACTTATTTATGGTTCGGAGGCTTCCGCTTCGATAATGTGAGCCACTTACATAGCGTTTCAACTTCAGGGCTTCAACCATTTTGCATAGCGCTTCGACCGTTTATATAGTGCTTTGGCTTCAGAGCTTTAGCCACGAAGATAGTGCTTCGGGTTTAGAGATTCAGCCACTTACATAGTACTCTGGCTTCAAGGCTTCAGTCATTTACATAATGCTTCGGCTTCAAGACTTCGACCACTTATATAATGCTTAGGCTTCAGGGCTTCAACCACTTACATAATGCTTCAACTTCAGGGCTTCGGCCACTTACATAATACTTCGATTTCAATGTTTCAGCCACTTACATAATGCTTTGACCGAACTGGTGGATCACCTCTCTATTGTTGTTTTGCAACAGGTGGCGCCTTGCTTTCGTCATGGAGCTTCTGCTTGCACATCGCTTTGAGTGATGCGTCGATTTGTCATCTTTACCTATAACTTCGATTTGATTTTTTATGACGCGGAGTGTGAACCTTTTGTTTGGACTTCTTATTGATCCTAAATTTTGAGGTGTAACAAAAATATTAAACTCGTGTCAAGCTATATTCTCCCATCATCCCCAATGTTCATAGACGTTAGTGTTAAGCTAAGTTGCGGCCCGTAACACAGTCTTGAAACCAGCCACTAAAGCAAGTGTTGACCAAAGCCAATGTCTCACGAGAATACTGAAAGTTTCGCGTAATTGGAGTAGTTCGGTCTCATCTTTGAATACGTGCCTTCAATCAAAGCCTATGCACCTGTTACAAGTTGGAGAATTAATTGATGTAGAGGGACTCTTCAACTTATTTCTTCATATTAAAAATTCTTATTGTTTCCAATTCTCTTGTTTGTTCCACGTTTTTTCTTTTTTTGGATTGTTGTGGTTTTGTTCCAAGGTTGAAAGAGTAATATTATGTAACATCACTGGAGTTATAATCTCAATTTAGATGACGCTAGATGATAGATTAAATGAAATGTGAAATTAAATAACTTATCTATCATTTAACGTCTCATTAACATCATCTAAACTGGAGTTGTAACCCCAGTAAAACTAAATAGCATTACTCGACTTGAAAAGATGTTTGGAACTTTATTTCATGTTTATAGTTTTCAGAGCTTCGAAATTTTAAAATTTACTTCACGCGACTAAGGCACGATCAACTATAAGTGCAAATGGGACTGCTTGAGTTCCAATCATTTTAAAGTCTTGATTTAACTTGAAAAACGTTCAATTGTAAGTTCATCAGTGCCTGCCATATGAGGATCGATTCTAGATAATTATTAGAAGTTCTTGACGTAATAGATTACCAATTATCCTCCATTACGTAGTTGAATAGTAAAAAAATGTTTGTTCCACTGTTAGAAGCCAATTATTGGCTTGGATTGGGTTGGTAGCATCTTCAAAAGTGGTTGGTTGAAGACGGCTAAAGTGTTCTCCACTTCATTTCAATTTTCGTCCTCGGTACGAGTCAATGGCGATAATTTCAAACCTTAAAATTGAAGATTAAGAACAAGAAACAAATTTCACATCTACTTCTTGTATTTTTAAATTTCGGGTGATAATTTTCCAATTCTTTTATTGTTTTATCTTTATAAACGTGCCAGCTAGATTCTTGTGTTGGATGAAAATGAACATTATTATTATTATTTCAAAGATAAAGTAGTTTAGTAAATTTGTGTTATTGTTTGATCTTGTATGCTTTGGTTCATTAGTTAATTGCTTGATCATCAATTAAATAATTAGTTGTTTGTTGTAGTGTTGAGATGCTCATAATAGGTTTGGAGCACTACAATTTCAACACACGTACAATAGATGTTAGAAATATTATATGTGACGTGCAATCATACAGATAACTGTTTAATTGAATGTGTTACTTTGCATGTAATTTTGGATCAGGAATAGGATCGGTCGAGTCATGCTTATAATAGAATTCATTGATCTTGGTAAAGAAAGTTTAAGTGTAATTGAATTATCGATTGTCATGAATACACAACTAAATTACATATGTAAGATAACAATAGAAGAATTCGGAATTCCAACATATTCATCCCATATTTAGTTAGAAATAATCTTAATTTAGATATACTAAACAAATCATCTCTTTTGTTACTAACATTTGAATTTGATAACGGATTAATACAATATAATTTAAGATTTATTCCCTATGAAACAATACTCTTAACTCATCACATTATTATTTATCAACAATCTCTTATGTTTGCGAGATTTATCCGAACACCAACCATCATTCCACTTGTTATAAAAAGCAAATAGTCATCCAAACTACACTTTAATACGAGTATAACTCGAATTAAACAATGAAGGACAAATTATAGTGAGAAAAAACGTGTCAATGGTCTAAGAGGACAAAGATATCAAACGAGGCCGACAAATAGGCTCGCTTAACGAGACGCCACCTTTTAGCCTATCTTGAAAATATCAAATATCTAAATCACAATCCATGTTATAGGGGTCAACATGAACCACAGAGGCTCTATTTTCAAAAGTCATATAACTTAGACTTGATTAAGTCAACGATTCAAATATATTCATCTAAGAATTATCGTATTATCCCAATCGAATTCATCCAGTAAAATTGTATCTCCATCTCCGATCAATCGAAAATCGCGAAGGATCATCATTACTCTCATCCAAATGGTTGCGAGTTGTTCCTACAAATGCCATCTTATCGCTCAGAGTTCTAGGTAATGCTCAATCAAAACTATTCAATTTACTTTTTGTATAGCACTCTCTTATTCTTTCAATAAACACCATTGACTTGATTGTTAGAGGGTATTTGACTGACACCAAATTAGTGTTCCCTTAGTATTCTTCCTGTTGTTCTATTTTCGTGAGTCACAATTGCTAGTGGTTAATCGTTTTGCTCTTCTGAATTGTAAAATTTAGCGTCTACACTTGTCAAGTATATTAACCATGTATGAATGAGTGCAATGGATCAAGCGTACTAAAGGGTCATGAACCATCCTAGTAGAATGCGGCCTAAATCGTTAAAATTACGTTCATTTCAAAATAGTGTGATGTAACAGTTAATGTTTTGATGGAATGGTATGAAAAGATATGACGATCCCTCTAGTTGATAACTTGATATACTAGCTAGAATCGAATCATCTCCATCCTTGAAGTACATGCCTCTTTGATGATAGGTCATGATCTCTGTTTTCCGCAAGTTTCTTATGCCACCGAAAGAAAAGAGTCTTCTCATTCATTAAGTTTTCTCCTTTTACTTTTCTCTTCTCTTTCTTTAAATGTCTGTTTGATTGCAAAAATGAAATTTGGTTAGAAGGAAAATGAATTTCAAGAAATTGAATTGTCTAAAACTTATTTTACTGAGAATTGTCAATTAATTGTATATGATTGGTATAATTTTTCACTTGAAAAATATTGAAATTTTAAATCTTTTGGTGTTCGTTTGGTTTTGTTTTCCATGAAAATTATCCATTAAAGAGATATAATTTGTTTACATTGCCAAATAAAAAGTTGCCATATGGGTGAAAGATGGAAAACCGATTCCATGAAAATTTTGAGCAATCAAATATGCAAAAAGTTGGAAAATGAAATTTAATTTCTATCTTTCATATAATTAAAGTGCAATCAAACATGACCGAATATTTAATGACTTTCTTAGTTATGTTATCCCCTTACTCGAATCACAACAATTTATAAGTCTCATACATGATATATTCATTCGTTATCTACACATGGTTGTATGGATATGTTAAGAATACAACACTAAGCCTCTGTTTGATAACTATTATTTTCAAATTCTTTTTTCTACGTACTCATTTTTAAATACATATTCACACAATAAAATATTATGCATGAAAATCCAAAATGAAAGTTACTAGTTCAATCCTAAAATCACTTAATAGGTGAATAATGTAGAATTAAATTTGTCAATTAAAAACAACAAATCACTTTTTAATTTCTAGATATTTAGTCGATCAAGTTAAATTATCATATATTAAATTGCCGCAATAATTAATAAAGTAGTAAATCGCACAAGGTCGGAGAAAACCTTTAATTGGGTAAAAACTTTGGGACCAAGTCAATAATTTCCACTATAAATGATAAGAACTTAAAGTATGATCCAACCTAGAAAATTCACTAGACTCACTGATTTAATTCCTACAATCTTCAAAATCCGTTGGAACGTGCTTCACTCACATATGCTCTCGATCTTCTGGAATTATCTATCTTTTGTGGAACACCAATAACGCCTTATTCTTGTACTCTTCATGTACTTCTGTCCAATCTCCCTCAAACTTCAGTAACATATGAAAGCTATTAAGAAAATAACTTCTTAATAATATCTAGGAAGTGGGTGTTTTGAATTATAAAAAATTCGATGTTTTCTCAAAATTGTGGTTGATTGATCTCAAGATTCAAAATGTTAATTTAGATTGTTGAACGTGTTCTTGGATCTTGGAATGATATTATGAAGATGTAAATAATGATCAACCACCACACAAAAACGTACTGGACACTGGATATTTAAAATAAGAGTTGTTTACTTAGTATATAATAGATAAAACTCTTAAAAAACGTAAACTAGGATTTATTGGACAACACTGTCGCTCTAGCGCCAAGCGAGCAAGAGGTGTGTCACTCGTGCGAGTGTCGGGCGATAAGTGGGTGACAATGATTTTGCTTTTGATGCTCAAGCATCAATTATGCGATAGGCTAGTGCGAATCCGATATTCTTTCTTCTTATTCCATACTTGAACCCAAAAACTCTTAATTTATCTATACAACCCTCCAAAAGATTTCTTGACTTTTACAACTATTTTGTAATAATCTTAATCTTTTACAATAATTATTTTGTTTAAAGAATTGCCAATGCACCTAAAAATTTAACACAAAATTTTTCCATATTTTTTATCCACACATTCTCTTAAAAATCATTATTCAAAACTCTAGTTTACTCAAATAATGATTATCAAATAGAGGCTAAATTTGAGTCCTTAATAAAATTTCTATTATTGAGCCAAGTTTTTGAAAGAGATTGATTGATACGTCGTAAAAAGAGGAATCCAACTAAAGGGCATATAATTTTGGTCAAGTAGTCACAATTTTGGTATTAGTATTTTATCTAAAACTTAACCAATACCTTAAAAAATATTCAAAAGAGTAAGGTTCCACGCGTATTCATTTAGAGGGGAAATTGCGGTGCAAGTTTTCTACTTAAAAATAGGAATCCTTAAAATATTTTTGTATTTCTTTGTTGATTAATTTTTATATATTGTGTATTTAAACCTTACTCATAAGAATTCCTTTTTAAAAAAAAAAAAAAAATTAAGCCAAAAATAGTCTCTGTGAAAACTTAATCGGCTCTGGATTCCTTCTCATCTTAAATATGCTTGAAAAAGAAATGTTGGAATTGCTTTTGGTTTCTAGAAAAATAATCTGATTCCCAAAGAAAGATAAGTGAAATCATCCCCAAAGAACCTAATTCCCAAACAGAACCTAATTCCACAAGCAATATCGAAAACGAAATCAAAGAAAATTCTAAATTCTCCCATTCTTTGGTTGATTGAAAATTCACAACAAAAAAGGACTCACATTTAAATGACACGAAAAAGTTTTGAGAATAGTTTGTAATTTGTATACGCATGCTTATACATCATTGAAAGAGACACAAAAGCCATGCTGATGTTGGTAGGTAAGTAAAATTAGGCAATAAAATTTGATTTATATTTAATATTTTGCTACTTGTACATCAAAATTGTACACGAGAAATTACATAATATAATGTGGAGGAAAAAGATTGGATGAAAAAATTGACTGTATTTTAAATTGATAAATGATAGATTATCGTAAGACATTATGTAATCTATTATGTAATTTTTGATGTACATATAGCAAAATTCTTATATTTAATTCTAATATTGCTTGAATCTTCGAGGAAAAAGAGGTAATTCTTTAGCATAATAACACGTCAGATGGGGTCATGACAAAAACTGGTCATTTAGCTTAATCCATTTAGAAAAGAAACTTCTGTGCGACGGTGGCGTTTCTTGTTTAAACAAATGTTTTAGACTTTCCCACATTCAATTTATGCACAGGGAACCTAATATTTAAGGCGAAATTGCACAATTGGTCCCCCAATGTATCATTTTAGTAGAACGTTGGTCCCCACTTATAAAAAAGAGAAGTTGATAACTCATCATTTTATTAAATTTACATAATTAGTCCTTAATGATAAAAATTAGACATGATAATGAACCGAGCATAACTCAGAAAGCCCAACTTCTAACTCGGCTCGTGAACTGCCCACTAATTTAAATAAAAAATTATTTTTTTAGAAAGAAATTACAGTATACAAAAGTGATTGCCTATAAATTTACAAGATGTAATAACCTACAAAGATTGTAAGTTAACATCTTGCAAAAATCCATGTTGTTGAGCGACTCGAGGCATCAAGGAGCCTTAACAGTGTGAGCCAGCTCAACTTATTTGTTATAACTAGATAAAAATTCTCTAAATTTTCATTTAAATTGGCGCTCCATTGTCATATAAATATATCTAACATAAAACTTTTGAATATCAATCCAAATCAATAGACAAAATTTAACTTCATGAAGTTAGATGTAGAGGACTAACTGAAGACTTATAAGAGACTTGGATCATAGAGAATTGATTTTGCAACTATAGGTTAAGAATAGGAACCAAATTGATTTATTTCAAATATTGGCAACCAACTTGCTATCGGGACACTAAGTTGGAGACCAATGGTGCAATTTTCCAAATACTTAATTTATTTCTCTTATCCTCACGTGTAAATAAATTTAGTCATTGACTTTCAACGTCCATGCAGTCAATATGGTCGGCCCGGACCATAACTTCTTCTTCTTTTTCCATTTTTTTTTTTTTTACCCTTTCTCTCTCCATCTCTATACATTTATATATCTATATATACAAACATTGTGCATATGTATCTGTATATTCTTATCTCATTCATTCCATTTTCCTCATAGAATTCTCTCTCTCTTCAGCAAATTCTACAGCCCTTTAATTTCTTATACCGTTTTCTTTGTTATAACTTCTGAAAAATGGAGTTTGATAGCAGCTTAGGAGGCATGTTCTTGAAGATTGCCTTGTTTATTCTTGTTCAAGCATTAGTTTATGTAATTCTTACTCAGTCTTCATCCATATTCTCAAAGGCTCCAAGATCATATAGTTTCAAACAAGCTCGATCCATCAGTATTCGTCGATTGGCTGCCGCGTTAGCCGATATACCGGTCGGAAGTGAATCTCCGTCTTCTGCTCGGGGCTTCCTTAGGTCGTTCAGCCGCAAAGATTCATTCTTCTCCGGTGATAATTCGTCGTCTCCGCCATCTGGAAGCTTCTTAAGGTCGCTAAGCAGGTCGTTCAGCCGGAAAGAGTCCTTCAAGAATGATCATTCGTCTTAAACTTGTATCGCTTCTTTTCTTTTGTATATTTATCTAAATGGAATGACTCTCTTAGTTACGATGTGCTTCGACTTGAATCTAATGTTCTAAATGGAATGATTCCAATTAGGTCGTCCTTAAATTTTTGCAAGACTCAATATTTGGGTTACCGAACTTCATTTTGTTTTCATTTTTATGAATAATGGTTGTATAGATTGGTGAAAATTTCAATGTTAATTTGATTGCTACTCTATTATTTTGAAGATTTCAACGTTGGATTGTATGCCTATGTTTGGCTTTACTAAAAAGTTAATAATTTTTTTTTTTTTAATTCAGTCAATATCTAATGCAAATTTTATCATTCATTCATTATTATTGCTCGTTATTATTCATACATTTTACGAGATTCAATATTTTCAAACTTAAAATCAATAATAATTTTACCGATCAAGCAATAATACAAATCTATTATTGTGAAGTTATCATGAGATAATTATGAGTTTCGTGATCCAACAAAAGGGCATAAAAATGGACCCAACACTTAGCGTATGATTTTGGTCTATTAGTCGCGTATTGGAATTAGCATTTGATTATTTTATTAAGCTCCTGTTTGACACCCATTTTGGGTTAAAAAATAAATTTGGAATAGTAATTGATGGAAGATTGCGTGGTTAAAAAGTAAGGAGAATTTTTAGATTTATGTGTAATATTATTTTATTGATAGAATGTGTAGTTGAAATGAAGAATGAGATAAAAAATGGATTTCCAACAGGGGAAAAATATTACCACCTTTAACTATTGAAAAGGAGGAAGGCATCACGCATGTTCTAACAATTAGGACAGATTATAGTGGGGGGACGTCATCTTATTAAATTTATATAAATTGCATTTAAATACTTCATTTGGTTTCAATCTATTGTTAACAAGGCACTTCATTCACAAAATTCAGTAAAAATGTTGTGCCTCAACCCACGTGGCAAGTTTTGTGTCTGCCAGCTAATCAAGAATATCACATAAGTGTTATTCTCAACGTCTTGTTAATTGTTAACGTTCCCTATGATCTTATATAGCTTGTGCAGGATCGTCACTTTCCATCTATGAAGTGATTATTGTATTCTAATTCTTATCAGCATAATATGGATCCCCATGGCCGCAAAGGTATAGGCTGAACCTCAGCCCTTGAACAAAAGGCAATTCTAACTTACGAAATCAAGTGAGAAGTGACTAATGTGACGTTACATGTAATGACGGTTGAGTGCTAACATCCTTTCATCCAACTATGATATCATGAGGGGCACAGACCTATTGATCATAGAATGTGACATTTAACGTGATAAAACTTGACTAGTAAGCCATTAGGATGAAGCCACGTATCAAGCATTCAAAGAACCTTCATTTATTTGTCTTGCTTATAAATGCTCAAACTCAATGCCAGGGTAATCATAACTTTGAAAATTCTCTCTATAATATAAACCCATATCCAAAGTTACTCTCCTTCTAGCATCATTTCCGTCTATGTGTGTGTTCCAAGTGCGCAAACATTTTGAGAGGAGCGGATGGCAGATCTGTTGATCTAGTCCCCAACCAAATTTGGAGGTCAATTGTGAAAATCTACAATTTAATCACATGTGAATCCCGTGAGGGAAATGCTTATTAAATGCCTATCTACTCTGTAAAGGAACTTAGTACTTCTCCTTGAAAAAAGGTATTGTCCTTGAAGAAATGATTTGTGGAAAATGAAGTGATATCAACCCAGACGAGCCATACGCGGATAGGCCCAAAATGATAATGCTGGAGAAGAAGTGCCCTACCGCAAATGTCCTGCAAAGAGGCCCATCGAAGTGGCCATTCGTATCTCGAGGGAAGTGGGGACCATTACTGTAACGACTCAAATTTTGTATAGAACTAATTATGAATCGTTTCCAAAATTTATTAGATAAAACTGTAACAATAAGTATTTTAATGTGTTCAACAGCCAACTAAAATTAATTTTTAAAAAAATGGAAATGAGCAGCAGAAGATCACACAATTACATCAAGCAATTAATTTCAAACTTTAGTGCAATCTAAACATATCCATATACAAATAAACGTACGAGAATTAAATTTTGAAATAATGTATGTTGCAATTAAACTTAAAAAGAACAAAGTTACATTCTAAATTTTAGATTTTCGTCCAGCGAAACGAGGCACAACCACAACATCGAATCTCCACGCTCCGACACAACCCGTACTAACTTGTGAGGAGTAAGGGAAAAAAGGTGAATACATGTGAATACTCAGTATGACATAAAAATAACGGTGTAATCACAAATAAAAGATTTAAAACATG